>MU755416.1:32111-49726 GCA_026770625.1 Nicotiana glauca
TGGTGTTAGAGTAATGACCATCCTCGGTGAGGCTCCAAGTAGCATAGTCCTTTTGATCTTGTCTTCCTCTTGGGATGTCACTGATATGTTGAGCAATTTCAATCGGAAGGACTCTTCCAATTTATTAAAATCCCAATTCTCACCTCTGAAGAATTCCGCAACTAAAATTTTCCCAGAAGTTCTAGAATGATTGACTATTTTAGCGAGAGGTCCTTTACCTGTCCAATCATCCCACCAGAAGCTACATTCCCCTGTGTTAATATTCCAGTATATATTCTTTTCAGCACTATCTCTAATTTGAAGCATACCTCTCCAAGAGTGTGATCCCCCGGATGTAATAGCTTTAGAGACGGTGTGCTCTAATACAGTATTTGGCTTTGAGAAAATCAGCCTACAAAGAGGGGCATGTTCTGAACCTCCACCACCTTTTGATTGAGCAAATGTCATTTATCTCCTCCATCCTTCTAATGCTTATTCCCCCTTCTTCTTTTGGAAAGCATAGGTTCTTCCATGAGCTCCAGTGAAATTTGTTCTTATCACCATGGGAACCCCAGAGGAATCTAGCAAAGTGTTTCTCAATGAGATTAAGCGTAGCTTTTGGAGGAGACAATACAGAAAGGGTGTATAGGGGGAGATATTGTAGAACATTTTTAATAACAACCACTTTCCCTCCATAAGATAGCATCTTTCCTTGCCATCCGCTTATTTTCTTGACAATCGTTGCAACCATCTCCTCAAAGTAACAAATTTTCTTCCTTCCTATATAGGGCATCCTAGATACTTGAAAGGAAATTATTTGTCCATGAAGCCAGTGGTTCTCCTGATTCTATTTATCCTTCCCGCTTTAGTATTAGGAGCTGTAATGAAGAAACTCTTATTGGCGTTGAGTTTTTGCCCAGATGCCTTACCATAGTTCTTGATATTATTCATGATGAGCTTGATGGATTTATTGTTGCCTGCCGTGAAGATTACAATATCATCCGCATAAGCGAGATGATTAATTTGAGGACCTCTTGCTGGCATGTTAAAAGGAGTGAAATTGTTGTCTCCATGGAGCTTGTTAAGAGATCTGGTGAGAACCTCAGAACCTAGAATGAACAAGGAAGGAGAGAGGGGATCTCCTTGCTTCAGCCCCTGTGAAGATGTAAAGAAACCATGTCTGGTGCCATTAAGAATAATAGAATACCAAACATTGGAAAGAAGATTCTTCGTGATATTAATCCATTGTTGTGAGAAACCGAATTTTTCCATCACTGCAGTAATGAAGTCCCAAGACATTCTATCATATGCCTTTTCCATGTCAAGTTTAAGCACAATATTACCTCCTTTGTTGGGCCCTTTATACCTTGAACAATCTCCTGAGCAAGAAGGACATTTTCCTGAGCAAGTAGGACATTGTTAGATATTAATTTAGGAAGGAGTGAGTTAAGCATTTTGGACAGGATTTTAGTGATGATCTTGTTGGAGACATTGCTGAGGCTAATAGGCCTTAACTCAGAGAAAGTTTCAGGGGCTTCGACTTTTGGGATCAACACAAGGCACGTATGAGAGAAGAACTTAGTCAGTTGTTTACCATTAAACATGTCCTGGACAAATTGAATGATGTCGTATTTAATGATGTTCCAACAACTTTGATAAAAGGTCCCGTTATAACCATCAAGGCCAGCAGCGCTATCCCCACTGATACTGAAAACAACCTCTTTAATCTCTTCTTCCATTGGAACCGAGTCAAGGATGTCATTCTCCTCATCAGTGATACACCTAGGAATGCATTCAATAATATTCAGGTTCAATTCTTTGCTGGGGAGATTGAGAAACTTCTTATAGTGCTTGATAGATCTCCTCACTTGTAACCCAATTTCCTCTGTGGTTTTTGATTCTGTGTATTTTAAGCTTCCTCCTCCTTTCTCTGATGACGCTATGGAAATACTTTGTGTTGCAGTCTCCTTCTTCAAACCATTGTTATCTGGGATTTTTGTTTGGAGAGACTCTTGCATAGCATGCCATCTTATATACTCTGCCTGACATTTGTTTAAGTTTTCTCTGCTTTGTTCAGTATTTTGTTCCTGGTCAATTTCTTCTAACAGCTCCACCTCTGCTTCCCATTTGTTAACATGGTCGTAAATATTCCCAATGTCATCCCTGGACCATTGAGTAAGTTTCCTGCTCAAAAGTTTAAGCTTTTGCTGAAGTTTCCACATAGGGTTTCCTTGAATATGGGTGTTCCAGATCTCGCTAACCAGTTCATAAAATCCTGCTTGCTTAGTCCAGAAGTTTAAGAACCTGAAGTACTTGACATTATGAGAAACATTGTTGTGGCATTTGAATAGGAGGGGTCTATGGTCGGACCCAGATCTGTTAAGATGTTTGACGCTGCACGCTTGAAACAATTGTGCCCACAAGTCATTAATGAATATTCTATCAAGTCTTTTCCAAATTCTTTTCCTTGGTCTCCAGTTGTTGCACCATGTAAATTTGGGGCCAATAAAACCAATGTTTGAGACTTCGCAGTTGTTCATACAATTTGTAAAGTCAAAGCTCCTCGACATTCTGTAAGGGTTACCTCCCAACTCTTCATCAGGGTCCATGATAACATTGAAGTCTCCTCCAATACACCAAGGTCCGTTGATAATATAGTGTATATTCTCTAAGCTCCCCCACAAATCCTTTCTTTCAGCTGAAGTACATTTGGCATACACCGCTGTGATGTAAACTTCTGGGTCATACATGTCATGTTTGAGTTGAATGGTAACTTGTTGTTCCTCATCTGCAATAATAGTTGCTTTGCAGTTCTGCTTCCAGAAACACCAAATTTGCCCGTTCGTGTTAGCATAGCAGTGTTGAAATCCTAGGTATCTCCTGTAACCTTCAATTTTATTTTTGTTGGAAAAAGGTTCCATAATGGCTATGAAATCTATTTTGTTGATGTCGCACAAGTTCTTCAATCTAGGTAAGGCCTTCTTGGACCTCACTCCCCTTATATTCCATAAGATTGTACTAATCATGGAATAACAAATGGGGAAATCAACTTTGACTCCTTCCCCTCGAGGAAGGTTGTAATTTGTCTTTGTTTTTGCCAGTCTTTCTGTTTCTGCTTCTTCCTCTTTTAATGGGAGAGATACCATGTTTATTAGATATCTCCTTTAAATGAGTTTCTGCAGGATCTTCTTGTTTTTTGTTGAGGAACTCTGCGATGGTAAGTGAGGTAGATTCACCAGTATCCTCACTCACTGTTTCATCCATCCTGGTGTTGATCTGTACAGCTTTATCTTGAAGGTTGTAATCCCCTAAATCCCCAACAACTTGGGTGCTAGGGTGATTTTTGATTTCGGATGGCAGTGAGGATGCCTTTGTATTGGAGACCTCCTGCTTGTTGCTTTCATGTTGATCCCCCATGTTAACACTCTTAGAGTATTGTGTTTTTTCTTTTGTACTAGATCCCTCTTCCTTGCTCTCGTTTGTTGCAACACTGTTGTTGGGTTTTATTTTCGTTCCTGTATCAATAGCATTTGGGTCATTTTTAGTATAATCATCCTTGTCTTTGTTGATGTTCATATTTTCCAATTCCTTGAGACTGTCTTCCACTATTGTATCTAGAGTATTAATCTGCCTTCCTATAGAACTCTTGGATATGTTCCTTTTGCTGCTTCCTAACGAAGGCTTGAAGTTAACAGATCTTTTTTTCTTTGGCATCTTCTTCTTTTTATTTTTTTAGTATTCTTGATATTCTCCATATCAATGTCTGGCTCTATGTTCTCTTTCTTCTCAATATGGTCATCGTCCATAGAATCAGTTTTTCTTTTTTCTTGGTCATGTATCTCTTGATCATTTTTCCTTACCTTTTGTTTATTGCCTTGAAACAACTTGTCTTCTTCCTTCTCACTTCCTTGAGGGCCTTGTTCATTCACTTTCTGATTTTTCTGTTTTTCTGTGTTTGGAACTTGCCAATTTGTTTCCTCCATGGTTTCCTTTTCCTGAATTTCAACTCTGTTAATATCTCCCTCATTCTGTTTTCCTTTGCTTGATTCCCCTGTTTCGTTCTTCTTCTCTTTATTCTCCTGCTGTTTTAATTTTTCCATTGCCCAACAATTAACCAGATAATGCCCAAGCTTTCTGCAGTGCTTACAGTACTTTGGAACATTTTCCCATTCAATCTTTTGTACATACCCATTCAATGGAATGTTTTCATCTTCTGATCCTACAAAGACAGACGTATGGAGAGGTTTAAGAAGGTCTACTTCTACTCTTACTTTGGCCATGCTTGGTCTTGTTTTGGTTTTAGTGGCAATATCCAGTTCCAATGGAGTTCCTGCTGGTCCTAAAACTTGCTTGGCATAATGCCAGGTATGCATATGAAATGGTAGATCGGGGAGTAATGCCCATACTGTTGCGATTGGTAGATCTTCCTCCGGTTTGAAGTCCGGCGTCCATTTTTGTAGCCACATTTGAGCTCCGGCAATTTCCACCACTCTCTTGAATCTGATAGTGTCAAAATCTTCATCATTTGTGAAATCAAGAAATACATTATAGTTGTCATACACCCCTATCTTCACTGTTCCTTTCAGAGCAAATTTCTCTGAAAATTGTGCCCTAATTTTGTCAATTTGGGGCCTAATTTTCAGAAATCTTCCAACAAGGGTTCTTTTACACTCTTCAGCCATCACCCCATAGTAGTCTTTTGCCTTAAAGATAACAGCCGGCATTCCATTATGGGTCGTTCTTCTCGCAATCACATCCTCCTGCTCCTGACGACTTGGGGTCGCAGTGGAGTTTAGTGCCGTGCTAAGAGTAGTAGCATGTGAGGATTTCTCCACAATTGTTTCATGTGACTGCTTCGCTCCATCAGGAGGAACTAGTTGCTGGTCCAGACGTGCCGGTAGGCCGCCGCCTGGTGGCTCCATGAGTCGGAGCGTGTGGTTCAGACGCTTGTATAGAAAGTTACCGTTGGGAGTGTTTTATTTTAGAGAGAGAAACTTTACTTTTTTTAAATTTTTGAGAGAGTTTGACTAGTAGGTCTGCTATTTCTGGAGAATCTGATAGCACTAGTATACTGCTCTGAACAGTTATTTTGATTACCGACATGCTTTCGCACCATCCTCATAAGCACTTTGTAGAGAATGGCATGCTGACTTTGGTGCTGAATAAAGTATGCCTAGATTTCTGTTGATTTTGGCACGGGAAAGTATAAAATGATCTCATTTAGATTTGTATTTCATGTGTGTGTGGCAGAAGTTAACAAAATTCTAGGAGTAGTGCAATTGGTGGGTTTCTACATTGCTGCTTCATGCAGTAATTTAAAATAAGTGTTGTCGCTGACTGCTGACTGGAAGGCGTTTTGATTTCTGTTGTTTGGCATGTGATGGTGGAAATAGGTCCAACTTACATTTGATATGTTGAAAACAATAGAGGCAGTATTATCAAAGGCAAAAAGCAAAAAAGCTCTAAGGTCCGTTGGGGCTTTAAGCGCAAAGCGTAAATAAAGTGTGGGTTTTAATGAAAAAAGTCATAGGGGAGAAAGTAAAAATATGCATGAAATCCAAGACTAATCATTATAAGCATTAATAACAAATATATAGACGAAGAAATTGAAAAAAATTCACAATAAAGTTAAATATCAATTGTTTAAGGTTGCCTTTTCAGGATTACACTCATTGGCAAGGAAAATATGCCTTAGAGCTTTGATGCAACACTAAAGCGCCCACAAAGTGAGGCAAAGCGCTCAATGTGTTTTGAGCCTCGCTTCAGGGCTTAAGCGCACTTTAAGCGTGCCTTTGACAACACTGAATAGAGGTGAAGGCCCGCTCATTACTTTTGGCAGTGTACTATGTCACAACTTAATCCTGAACACCATTCACCACCATCTAAAATTACAAGAAGTAGGGAAGAAAAGGGAAAAGACTAGCTATCCTTTTCCTTCTCTTACTCGGGTCAAATATTTTTCTCAGTATGAGGACTCTTTCATAGCTTCCATCTGGCACTAATACCTCAGTGCTCCTTTCATACACTCTTCCCTCTCATTCTCTCCATTTTGCAAGTTTACCTCGTTAAAGTTCATTGATAAACCAATAGACAATTGTTGCTTCCTCTAAAAATGTAGTTGGAATTTCTCTAATTTCTTGTAGCTTAAACATAATGCTTCTGGATTGCTGGAGCTTAATACAAAAAAATTATACATGCATAGCTCAGTAACCTTCTGCCACTATTTGGGAGAGAGTAGGATGTTAAAAAGTTGTTCTACGTGCAGTAGCAATAAAAGCAACTGAAAAGTACATATTACATCTTAGGTATCATTCATCTGACAGGTTATAGCTGGAAATCTTGACATTTAGGAGCACTGCTTCTCTAGGATCTTTTTTAATCTAAATCGGTGTTCGCAGATCATACAGTCAGTTCATGTACTGATGATGAACCAAGCTGAAGCTGTTACAGGAGAGGATAGTAAATAGTTCCATTTGTGAAGGATGAGTAGAATAATTACAGCTTGAGATTGAGATCGATCTTATTTGTATTTGAGGCCCGGTCTTCTGACTGTTGTGGATTTAGTCGGAAACTTCCTGGCCACTTCAAGTCAAATCTTTCATCTACTGGATTGGGACGCGATGTCATTTGAAAGCCTGCACTAGCCTCACTGAACCTTGCCACTGTTCTACTTACATCTCTGCCAGCTTTATGCACAAGTGAGTGGGGAACCATGCCAAGAGATCTGTACATGGGATTGTTGATAGGCAAAGCCATCATTGTCATCATCCTCTGGGACTGATACTGTCTCACTGCTCCTCTTTCCCTCTTGTGAGCATTCTGATGGCCTCCCAGAGCCTGTGAACTGTAGAACTTTCTCATGCAGAAGTTACATGAAAAAATCTTACCTGGAGTAGGTCTTGTCTGTGACTCAGATTCTTTAGATGTTGTAGGTGAGATTCTTCCTAAGCTCAAACTCAACCACTCTCCTTGATCAACTGTCGAAGTTCCCCGGACATCCTCGTCACTTCTCATTCTGTTGGCTGTTGCAGTTATGTAGAAATCTTTTTTTCCCTCCCCACAATATCACTGAAGCAATTTGAAATTTGTAGATGTAGTTAGAGGCTTTATGGAGATACTGACCAAAAGGACTCTTGAAGGGCTAGAGATCAGAGGGGCAAGGAATAAAAATGAGATCATGCAGGAGGTGAAGGTGAGATTAGGTATTGAAATTTATCATCTCTCTTTTCACTGTCCCCACCAAGTGAGGCTTGGTGTTCGGGGGGACAATGCTTACGTCATGTTTCACTGCAGTCCCTGTCAATGCTGTGATTCCCACTTTTTTTCTTCTCTTTTATCTAATCAAATAATTCTGCCTTTAACAATTTCTCGTTGGAGTTAATCTAGACTGCCGATCACTATGATTCAATTTATCGTCTAATCATAATCCTATAGTTTGTTTTGTCTGCCGTGTTGCTTCTTCTAATGTAGACTGTGATATAGGATGTATTAGATTATGCTAGAGCTGTATGATAAGAATTTAGAAGCCACACGACTGAACTTTATGGGTTTGAGATCAGTTCAAGAGGCATAGATTCTTAACGGATCTGGCAGTTTGAGATTATAGCTTGTCCAGTTTTGAAGAATTAGTTGGTTTTTCGATCAGGATATTTACCCGATAGCTCCGAGAATAATGCACTGATTCTCTCTTATCATTTTTCCTGTTATTTTTGCTAGTGTTGGGGGTAAAATTTTGTAGTTTGCGAAAAAATTCATATAAAGTAGGTGGGGAAGTATTATAAAGATGGAACCCACCTGCAGAGAGTTGTTTCCCTTGTGAAAGAATGAGTGAATGAGAAGCTTTAGGAGCAGAATGTAGATGTAGGAGTGAGTGGTGATAGTGTCATACTAAATTTGAGTGTGGCTTGTTTCAATGTCTGATGGAGTGGTAGGGTCCAAAGATTTGGCAATAATAGTAATTAAAATAGGAAAGAGATGAGATAGCATCTTTGCCAACTTTGTTTAGTATTTTCTTCTAAACATGAGTATCTATGTGGGTGTCTTCATGTTGGGGTTTCTTTCCTGACAGATAGTGGGCATTGTATATGAACAGCAGAATGCCCAGTTCACCATGAGATAAAGATACGTCTCTCTCTCTCAATAATTAAGGTGTTAGAATGAGTTGATAACAGAAATTGAGTAAAAAGTATGTGGTGTTGAGTAACAGATCATTAACTTTTGCAACATATGGCTACCACGGTTATCCAAAAAAAAAAAAAAAAAAGTTCTGCAATTGAAGCTAGAATTATCTTTTTTTTTTTTGAGATGGAAGCTAGAATTATCATTTGGTGACTGTCACTTGATGTCTTTCCTTTTATGGAGCATCAGATAATTGGTTGAGGTTCATGTAACGAAGTCTTTTACTGTCACATAGGTTGAGGCAATAGTCAGTTCAATATTGTCCTGTTTTAAGATTGTCCGTATTGCAATAAGAGTTACAGTTTCCTACTTATTAGTCTGTTTCGTCATAAGTTCACCTCCAGAAAATGAAATGGAGTAGTACTTTAACATCCCAAATGTCTCAAGAAGTATGGTGGGTCACACTTTTACACTTGTTAAATCCAAATCCCTCTTTCTTTATATGTTAGGTATGTGTGGTTTGTCTATCTTTTCCTTTTTTTTTTTTTTTTGATTATGATTGCACATTACCGCGAGTAAATTTTACCCACTAGGACTAGATAGATGAGAATAGATCATTTATTTATTTTTGTCTCGGCTGGATTGGAGTCGTGTTCTTTCCACGCCTTTATTTTGTTGACTGTTAGGCTACACCCATAGATGCTTGTGATTCATCCATTCTTTTGTTGAATCGAGGCTACACAAATATTTAGCCTATGTATTTCGGTATATGTACAAGGAAGTAGTGGATTCCAACTTTCCAAGCTTCTCTCATGTGGTCCAAATTACCAGTTAGGTTTATTCCTTGGCTTAGGTACGAATAGGTTTGCTGACCTTATTTGAGGAATCAATGAGATAAGGCATAATTGGAGGATAACGATGATGATGTGACTAGTCAGTCCACCATATGTCCTTCCCTATATCCCATCTCAAAAAGATGGGGAGAGTACTTTAGATTATGGTTGATAGAGAGGAATCCTCAACTGAAGACATTAGGCGAATTTGTAGCAGAGTTTGATTTGGACCTTGGCCAATTGGGAGCCAAAATGGTGCTTTTTCACTGGCAAAGGATTGAAATCAAGAGTAAGCGGTCTTATTGAGTCAAGTCTATTATTGGTCGGACGGAGAGGAGATAATGAAAACGATAGATGAACGTTTTGATTGGTCGAATGTAGTTATATAACTTTGACATCTTTTTTCATTAAAGTTAGAGAAGTGCTAGGTCAACTATGGCAAAAATCAACAAAAACTTGATGAGGTGCATGAGACTTGGCATACTTTAGAGAAAGAAGGTATATCATATCATGGGTAGGCTGATAGGCATCATGAGGACCAACTTTAGAGGAAATGCCAAATTGCTTTTTTCTTCACTCAACTTTCTCTTTAGAGAGGAAATATATCTTTTTCGACCGTTCTTTGTCATGAGGGGTTACACAATCACTAAATAGATCTGAGGAAATAATTTCGTGTGAATGCAACTAGTAATCATTATCCCCGTGAGCACAATTTCTTATCCAGTACTATTTACTAGTACTCAATTTCAATGTGTGCAAGGATACTTGCTTGACCATGAGTATTCGCAACGATGCGTGTTTGTAAATGTTAGAAATTCAAATAGTAGAATGTTAAAATACTGTTTTGTTGGGTGTATTTCAAGTGAAAGACTTTCTATTTTTGAGTCAACTTTTTGTGTATACTTTTTTAAAGTTATCTATATTACGAGCTTAATAAGTACTCAAGTTATGTAATGCGTTTTTTTAGTTTTAATCCAAAATTTTGTACGGAATAACGTTTTCGGCCTAGAGAAAGAATTCTGGTGTTCACATCAGATTCTCTAGATCAATATCAAGGTGAGCTAAGGAGCAACGTCAAGTAGATGTAGAAAAGCCTCCATTTCCAATTTATTCCATCTTTTGGGAAAACATAATAAAACGAAAGATCTGCACTCCTTCATTAGTCTATTTTTGGCGCATGTACTATCCTTTTCCGAAGATATGCATGTTTTTTCTTCTTTCAGTTCAACCATTCCGGCAAATATAAACTCAAGATCTCTAATTAAAGTTAGAAGAAAAGGACCCACCAATGGAGGTAAAACACTATGTATCTAGGATTTTTCATGCCAAGATATGAACGCAAGACCTTTTGCTTCGGTGGCGAAGCCAGGAATTTACTCAAAGGTGTTTAAACTTGAAACGCGTGAAAAAATCACCGAGAAAGAGTGTTCAATATATGTTATATATCTCTAAAATCTAATATTTACCTATATGCAATGTAATTTTTCGATGAATTGTGGTCAGTTGATCACCGTTTATAACATGTAGCTTTGCCCATACTTTGCTTAAGGTTAACTAATGGGGCAAAATATTTTTCGTGCCAATATATGAACTCAAGACCTCTTACTAAAGTTAGATGGAGAGGGATCTCAATTATCTAGGACTCAATTTTAGCTACGAACACTATTTTCGTGAAAAATTTAGGAATATGAATTTTGGGATTAATAAATTAAACTAGTAAGATAAATAATAACTTTATACACCTGAATAGTCCACATCACGAATGAATATCACCAAGTTAAAAATAATTTATAATTTAATCATACTAAAGTTCAAGTTTTAAAAGATCAAAATTTATGACTTACCGCTTTCAGTTTACAGGTTACCGCTTTTTACAGTAATTTGCTGCTTAGAAAAATGGACGCTCACTTAACTCAATTCCAATTTAACACGCTCTTTCTTCCATTCAGACAGTGGCGTAGGTAGATTTTTGCTATGGGGTTCAAAAATGAAAAAAGTTAAAAAATGAAAAGAGATTATAGCTAGTGAGAAATGAACTAATGATCTCATAAAGATTTTAAACCTCCTTAATTACTAAATTATGCTTTTAGACTATGTTAACAAGATTTAAAACATAATATATTAATATATATAGGTAAAAAACAGATTTTGACTTATACATGCAGTGTAATTTTCCGGGGAAGGGGATTCGGTTGAACCCCTTCCATTTCTGACTCAGAACAAACAAAAAAAAGGGGTAAAAAATTAAAATAGATTGTAGCTAGTGAAAATTGAACCAACCACCTCATAAACATTTGAACTCTCTTCATCACTAAGCTATATTTTTAGACCGTGTTAATGAGATTCAAAACATAATATATAGAGATGAAAAATAAATTTTAACTTGTATATGCAATATAATTTTTTGGCTAAAGGAATTCGGTTAAACCTCCATCCGCCCCTGCTCTTTCTTCGCATCATCGTGATACAGGTATGTAAGAAAATGGAAGGCCAATATTTTTCTGACTCAGAACAAACAAAAAGAAGGGGAAAAAAAGACAAATTTGGTGCAGGTATTGTCACACATCCTTTTTTCACTACACCCCGGGAGGGGTATAATAAAGGGAGTTTTTTCAATTAAAGCACAATCGAAACGAGATTTATTTCATTAAAAGATTTAGAGTCACCACTTGGGAGATTTATGGTGTCCCAAGTCACCGGTTCAAATCCCGAATCGAGGAAAGGATTGACTCTGTATTACAGTCCGCGAACCAGAAATTCAGGAAAGAAATTCTGTTAACTCGGGAGAAGGTGTTAGGCATTCCCGAGTTCCGTGGTTCTAGCACGGTCGCCCAACTGTTATTATTGGCCTAATTATTTGATTTTAAAACACTTTTAAACCTATGTGCATTTTAATTTTAAAACCACTTTTAATAGTTTTATGGAAGAGTTCAACGTCATCTAAAATACGTCTTTGGACCACGCCACATGAAATGCACCCGCAATCCGAGACACATTTTGTTTAACTTTGTTAAGATTTGGATTTGTGTCACATGAAATGCACACCCGAGTTTAGAAAGATAATTTTTAAAATAGCGTGCCTAAAGCAACTACGCATTTTCAACTTTGCGAGGGTCATGAAAATTCAAACTAATGACACACCTTAATTTTTAAAGAGTTAAAATTAATTAGACGAGGGCCTGAGTTATAAAAAGTATGGAAGAAATAAGGTAAATTAATTGTGGAAAGGTGGTATGGCTTATTGAAGTATTATACTAAAGTTATGAGTCTTCGCAAATTGAACTCTTAATCTAATGTCAAATACAATTCTCATCTCTGTATTTTATAAGTTCAAATATGAGAACTAGAAAAGCAAGCTTATTAGCCTTATTCCAAACTAATTAATGATACTACAACGTATTTAAAAATGAAATAAGCTGCTTTTGTGAAAAAGTTCATCCCAATCTTCTTTTGTTAGTTTATTTACTCAAAATGGTAAAGTTATAAAAACCAGTACAGGATCACGACAGTGCCGGCTCAACCCCAAGGCCACTAAGGCCAAAGCTTTAGGCCCCCAAAAATAGGAGGCCCCAAAATTTACCCTTTTTTGTATGTTTATAAATTATTGTTAAATATGTCAAAAGTTCATCCCACATCGGTGGGGTACTTCATTTTGGGGAGAATTTCATCCTATAAAAGGAGGCCTAATATTCAAGATTTAAACACATCTCTCATTTGTTTTTTTATCTTCTTAAGACAAGAGGGGTTGCTCTGATGATAAGCAACCCTCACTTCCAACCAAGAGGTTGTGAGTTCGAGTCTCCCCAAGAGCAAGGTGGGAAGTTCTTGGAGGGAAGGATGTCGGGGGGTCTATTTGGAAACAGCCTCTCTACCCCAGGGTAGGGGTAAGGTCTGCGTACATACTACCCTCCCCAGACCTTACTAAGTGGGATTATACTGGGTTGTTGTTGTTGTATCTTCTTTCTTTAGTATTATTTCACTTGTATTTTTGGAGTGAAATAAAATATTGATTCTGTCCGAGGAAGTAGCAAAATTAACCGAACCTCATAAAAAATGCTCTATAAAAATTGATCATAAAATAAATAATTAGCAGCAAAGGCAAAAAAATAAACGTCAAAAAGAAAAATATGAAAATTTTATTAAATATGTCTAAGGCCTCATGTTAAGATTTGGCTTTAGGCCACCTACTCTGTTGAGCCGCTACTGGATCACGATGAAGCGGAATTTCGTCGGACGACACTCTAACCTCGACGGAACCGAACAGACCCAACGAACAGAGCTAGCGACACGTTCGTAAACGACGAACTTGAAACTCAGTAGACAACCTCAAACGAACTCTCCACGAGCTTTAAACGAACTCCATTGACTAAACGAAATTACGTCGCCGGTTTCCGGCCATTTTTGATGGTGAAGGAGCAGCAGAAACTACTTTAAATTACATGTATTTAATTGTACTTTTGGTATTCAAACAACCAAAATTGTGTTTTGAACTTGATTATGATAACTAATGCACATTCATTTTTATTGTTGTCACGTGCATATGAAACTAATAATTTGTCGACTTCATCTGTTACATAAATGATGCGTGTAACTAACAACTCATAAATATATGAAAAATGTGAAACATTGAGAAGTATAATGGTCCATGAGTGTTAATAATAGTTGAGTGTCATGAGTACTATACTTATCAATTCAGAAAACATCTTATGTAAAGTGTAATGTATGTTACTGGACATATACGATGCAGATAGCCAAGACAAAAATGGAAGAACTAACCTTTTATTGTTGAAATTCTGGAGCAAGTACAATGAAAATAAAAGCTCTAAAACAGCAAAACTTGAAGTCGAGCTACAGACTAGGTATCTGGCCACCGGTATCGCAACCTCGATGACGACCTCAACAGCTCGATAACTGGAAAACTCTCATGTACTCTCACTGTTTCTGCTGTATTTTTGGCCAGTTGTGTGTGTGTGTTTGCCGGCGCTGTCGTGAATGAAAAAAGAAAAAGGAAGAAGCAGCAACTGCTGCTCTGTGTGTGTGTGCGCGTCACTGAAGGGTGGTCGTTTGGTGACAGAAGGCTGAATTTCGTTGGGGGAAGGGGTTAGCAGGTTCAGGTGTTGTCTTTGAAGGAGAGGATCGAAGGTTTTGAGTGTTTCCTTTGTTTTTGTTTAATGGTGAAAGGGGTCAGTGTTGGAGAAGAAGGCAGAACGGATGGGGTCTGAATCTCTTAGGCGTTATTTTTTTTTTCCAGCTCTTTTTTATTAAACCATGATTTTCAGCGGCATTAAGTTAGTGCCATTTTCATTGCCCATTCTCATTTTTAATTATTCACTCAAATATTTAATGTATTTTTAACCCTATCACTTATTAGAAGCTTCTTAAGTAGGTACAAACCTCCTTTTTTATTTGTTTTTTAAAAACAATAAAAATCTAAATTAATTCCTAACCCCAAATTACCCTAGAAAATTAAATTAATTAACCCTAATAATTATTACAACTAACTAAAACCATATTAAAGAAAAACCAACAAAATTCAAATCTAAAAATTAAATCATGCAAAATAAACTATTTTTTTTTGTGATTTTTTCAATTTTTTGTAAAGCAGATAAATTACTAACTGTTTTAAAAATGCAAAATCAAATCCTAAATGCAAATACAACATATTTTTTCTATTTTCAAGATTATGTAAAAATAAAGATAAAGTACTATTTTTGTAATATTTTTTTTAGTTTTTCGAAAGGTATATAAACTAAAAGCAACTAAAAAGAAAAAATATTTTTGTAATTTTTATTTTTGCGATAAAAAAAAAAGTAAAAGGGGCAAAACTAGTTGTGAGTACGTGATTTTTGCCCTATATATGAATTATTCCCAAAAATTTCAAACAAAATAATATTTTTTCTTTATTTTTAGAATATTTTGTGAATTTTGTGTCATTTTTTGGTAATTGTTGCATTTTATCTGTGCATCTTAATTCGTACGAAAAATATAAAAATATGCATTTGTATTTAGGATCTAATTCCACATTTTTAGGATTAATTTAGGGTTAATTTATTTTATAGCAAAATACAAAGAAAATAACAAAATAGTCCACTTTTTGCATTTTTAATTGCTAATTGTGAATTCGTCACGAAATAGATTTTAAACAATTTTAGGAGTTAATTTAGTTTAACTTTGAAATATATTAGGACTTTATTTTAATCCTTGCATTTCTATAAAATCAGAAAAATCAAAATACAAAATGAAATACATAGATAAATAAAAGAAAACAATAAAAAAGGTCTTATTTTGTTAAAAAAATAAATTGGGCTTCTCTTTAATTAACCCCAACCCAAAAGAATTCACACCAGAACCTAGGCCCAAGACCACGACCCAAACCCACCAGCCAACCCAATTTCCCTACCCGGCCCCGCCTGATCCGACCCACCATCCCAAACGCACCCCTTCTCCACAATAAATCAACCTAGTAACACATTAGGAACCCCCCTTTCTTTTTCACGAGGAGTGCGTGAATCCTTTACCAGAAAAATTCTCCTTCTTCATTGAAGAAGAGGAGTACAAACAGATTAGGACCCTCTGCCCCTTGAAAAACTTTATCCCTTTCGCACCACACCACCCCTGAAACCAATTGGACCTCTCTTCTCTCACGCCAACAAGCAACAGCCGGCATTCTCCAGCTCCTCACTCGAGCTATTACTTCGCCGGAATTGATCACCGGCGAGTGACAACGTCGCTAAAACAGATTTGACCAGAAATTCCAGGACGCAGCCACGATTCAGTCACTCGTAATAAACGGAAATACTCTGTTTTCTTCTTGCATTTTCACGACTCTCGTCTCAAAAATCAGAGGCATCGTTTTCTGATTTTCATTACAAAGTGGAGATAATTTGAGATTGTATACGGTTTGAAATTTCTTGTACTGACTCGAGGTTTCATCAAGGTGTTATCCGTTGGTTGCCGGTTCGAGGTTCGTCATTGTTGATTTTCGGGTTTGTCGAATTGCAGTTCTGGTTTATTTTCCGCTTTTCAGGTATGTGCGTCTGAGTCGAAATGCTGTAAATATCGTTGGATAAACTATTATACTGAAATATGTAATAATTTCTCCTTTATCACTTTGCAAACTTCAGTATTCAATTTTCCTTTTCCTATATGCTTCAGTTTCGGCTGTTGTCCAATTATACGATGTTGTGTGACATTTTGAGTAATAGTTTTCTACTTTAAACTGGGTAGTTTGCTTCATTTCGGCTACTTTTCAGAATTGCAAAGCTAGATGTGAGTTGGTTTAACCGGATAAAGGATCTGTTGTGTTGGATCGTTTTGGTAAATCTGCTCTTGAGATTGTTGTGTCTATTGCATCACGGTAATATAGCTTGAGCATATTTTGTCAGTTTTGTTCAACATGGTGGTATCGATATGATAACTTGCGCTTTGATGGATTTTATAGTTGTTAGGAGAATTGTGAATCAGTGATATGTTTACTCGCGAATCCTACTAGCATTTTGTCTGTTTGAAGTGAACTCGAGGCTGCAACAAAAGGAATGACTCGAATCCTCTGTTCATCCCTTGTTTAGTTGCTCGAATATCTTTAATATTTTAACTCAATTTGAATCTATACCTATCAAGCTTGGCGTGAGTGAGGGAAGCATGTGATAGTTTCAATGCCTCTGTTCTGTTCATTTTTTTTCCCTGGCAGCATGGTTTGTTTAATGCATCGTGTTTGAATTTATCCTAAAACCTCTAAAATGTTGAGTTTGCTTGCTAGTTTTGTCTTAAGGTATCATGGTTGAGATTAGTATGATAGTTTGAATTAAGAGTCCGCTATCTATGTTGAATTGTTGGCATATTTGATTGTGGGAATTCGTTGTCTCGTCTTTACACTTTAGTATTTTCTAAACGTTAGTTTGATAATTGATATTATGATGCCAAGGAGGATAAGGTAATTCCAGTTCTAAGAGGTTTATAGGATGGAGTTTCAGGATTGTGATACTTGGGTCGTTCTTTGGTTTATATGTTTCTGTTGATGCTAAGTGTTCGGATGGTAGTTCTTCATCTCTTATGTGCGATCATCAGTGTAGTCATTTGGTATAGCACTTTTAATGATCGATTTCATTTAGTTACCTTGAATTGATTTAAGTGGTTATATTATTTCAGTAGTCTGCTAAGTTATACGCATTTCTTGCTCATGAATGGATTAGTATCCTGTTTTGTTTCGTTAATTAGTAGATTTTTCATTGCTCTGTTTCATTGAATGTTGGAGTTGATCTTTCATCAAAATTGGATTTTGTTAACAATTGAATGTTGAATAGTTGAAGATTCTGTTTCGTTGAATATTGAATGTCTTATTGGGCATATAGGAAAGATGGATTGGATTGTAGAATAATTAATGTGTGTGAAGGTATTTAGAAAGTTCATTAACATGTTTAAATAACGGCTGCCTTGTTGCTAACTATCAAAAGGAAAATTAAGTGTTACTGTGAGGGTTCGATACAGACTGGTTGTGGGCCAGTCTCCGTTCATGCTGGGGATTCGATCCTCCACTCGGTTGCAGGTGGCCTGGTTTAGCTCACTGATTTGGGCTATTCCCAGGCCCAATATCTGTGGTTATTGGGGCTTTTATCCAAATGTATCTATATTATGTGGTTTGGATTCTTTGGGCCCAAGTTTGAAATGACAATTGATTCGTTAGTT
>MU755416.1:83605-96033 GCA_026770625.1 Nicotiana glauca
TTTTTTTTTCAATTTACAGGTTCAAAATTTTACGAGTTCAAAATTTTGCTATTTAGAAATTATAGAGTTTACGGGTTCGAAAGTTTAGCGGTTCAGAATTTTATGAAAGTTTGTGGACTCGGAAAGTTTCGGAAGGTCGTTGGTGCGAAAGTTTATGATTTCATGTTTATTGTCTCCAAATTATAATTTATGAATATTCTTGAGAAGTTATTTTCCTTAATTTGCTTACCAAACACTAGAAAATGAGTAAGATTACTACACATTTTCCAAAAAAATATTTTCCAAACACACCCTAAGATAGCTCTGTAAATTCAAAAGGTTAAACAAAACATGTTTAAACGGGTCGAAAAAGATAAATTCCCTGAATGGTAGCACAAAAGCAACTACAAGTTAATATCAGTTACCATTGTGCCTTCCCGTGTTCTTGAAAATCGTAGAAAATTTTAACTTGGGTTAATATCTTTAGTTCTTAAATTAAAACCCAAGTAACCATATTTACAGATGAAAGACATATGCATAACCAATGAAACCAGCTTACCATTAAGATTGAGAATTTCAGATGAAACACCACCCCAAACCATAGCACCAAGCCGGCCATTACCAATAGGAAGAGCATCAGTCCAATGCTTAGCTGCCTCATTAAACCTTATCTCAAGAGGCCTCGAAGAAGAACTAATTTCTTCACTATTTTCCAAACTTGGGCTCCATATATCTCTGTCTGTTGGTTCCTTCACAAGAATCCATTCACAATCTTCCATTGAAACCCCAAGAAAAGTGACTCAAAGAAAGGAAGCTACTTATTAAAGTAGTGTTTTGAAACTTGAGTGCAGTAAATTCCAAGCACTTCCGACTTTAATTCAACCCGTGAAGTAAGCAAAGGATACATTCAAGTGTGTCAAATGTGACATAGGGACAGAATACTAGTACTGAGGGCGGTTGGTGCTGGTGTGTAACGAAGAGACGGTGACAGCAAAAGAATGTGACACAGTTTTCTTCGTCTGCACTGCACATGACATGTACGTCCAAGAATTTATGGTCCCACGTTTTCATGGCTTTAATTTGCACAATAACTCCATTTGCCACATTTTTCTAAAAGCTACAAACCAGACTGCTAGTGTCAGCTCCCACAGCAGTTGCCTCGCGTCTATCTCATAGTGCATGGGCGAATATTTTGCCTCATATGTACAGTGAATTAAGCATAGTTAGGGATTTCAAAACTTTTGTTTTTCTTTTTTGGACCCGTTAGTGAATATCAGGCCTCCTTCCAATGGTGCCCATGTAAGTATTTGCAATTGTTTGCCATGGTGAATTTATTTGCTTGTATTAATATTGTCATAGGGACTTGTAACAACCTTCTTGCACGAAAACAGTACGTCTCATCTGACACCCTAGGAGTATTATTGTCATTGAGCTCGGAAAGAACTAGCCATTACCTATGATTTTTTGTTATCAATCTCTAATCTTATATATTATTATGCTGTCTTGATAGTTACCGTACGTCTGTTAATAAAAATATTTGGGCTTGTTTGGATAGTTATTATGTATCATTTCATAATGTATCGTATAGTATTATATTCAGGGGCAGACTCAGGATTTAAGCATAACGGGGCATTCGGGTGCAACTCTTTGAAATGACTATGACAATTTTGTAGGATTGCATATAGGTGTTCGTAACATGCAGCGGAAGAAAATAACAATCCTAGGCATATCTTTTCGTGTTTAAAATTTATCTACATGTCAAAGATCGGATCTAAGACGTACCTGATGAATAGAGTCTCGTTTTAATTTTTTTTTGATAGTGCGAAAACTCTATGTGTATCCACAGCAAGACCGATCCTTGCTATCAACACTTTGATTAATGAAACACGCGAATCAGCTGAAAAGCCACGTCCTATAGGACTTACGTTGATCCAATTCAAAGTTGGATTCAACTTTCAACCCTTTTATTCATATTTCATATACATTATTATATGAACTATTAATTATATATATCACATATATATTTCAACTAAGAGATATAATTTATTTTTTTATTCCAAATAGAAAATTTTAATTTGTTCACAACATTAATTATATTCTCTGTGCTAGCAAAGGATATAATAATATTTTATTTGGACTAATAATTTATTTATTTGATTAATTAAATTCTTTAATTTATTATCAAATACTAAAGTAATTAATCCTTTAGCAAAGATCAGTACACTCGTTAGTGTGCGACCCCATAGGTTCAATACTAAGTCGGTAGTAAATTGATTACATCAATATACTAATCAAGGGTGGCGTCTATCAACACTCATTAATGACCGGATAGAAAGAAGTACACAATTTACTCTAAAGAACCAGTAGAAGAATAATGTAGTAATTCCTTCTGTCCTTATTGTTTAACCAAAAAATGGAATATCGGTCAAAACTTGAAATTAAGAGATAAATCGGGTTACTGATAATCAGGAGACGAATATAAATAAGAATATTTGAAGATAATAAAGCAATAAGTAAGTTTGTATTCTCAGATAATGTCAATGATACTTCGTGTCTTTACAAATGATGAGACCTCCTCCTTTTATAGTTGATTTTTCTAGGAAAAGGTATAATGCCTTCAGCCTTAAAGAGACAATTATGAGCATTAAATGACATTAAAATGAGACGTTACACAATTATTCTCATTCAATATTGATTTGCTAACGTATTTGTCATTTAATACTGAATTTAGACTATTTTGTGCTATCAGATTCATATCTTCAATTGCCTCTGACTTGATGACTTTAATTAAGTTAAATAGATACGAGACTCGTATCATTTGAATAGCCTCTCGTGCTTATTTAACTTTCTTCTCCCCGTGTCTGATATCGTCCGTGCCTCTTAACTGATCAACTTGTTTTGACCATTTGACCAGTCCACGTGTCACGCCACGCCACCTTCAATATAAATTCAGTTTTTTCCCAATACAGATAGCCCCCCACTTCCCATTTATTTATCAATTAAATATTTGGGAAGTGGTTCCTCATTAAAAAAGGGAATTCTTGTCATAATTAATGCTATGACAGTATCGACGCTTCAATTATCTCTTCTATTTAATGCACCACATACGTGTCACCTCCTTATTAGTTCTGCGATTTTGCAGCCTTTTTCTAAGGCTTCTTTAACTCCACTATTCACGAAGTGATAGTTGCCTTTATTATAGGCTTTCCATCATTACACCTCTTAATTATCGACGGTTGAATTTATATATATAAACTTGTTCCCTTTTGCCTTTGTCTTTTTCTTCACAAGCTTTTTACCAAATTTCTTGCTCTTTACTCTTGTTCACTTTATCTTCAGTTCATACCTTCTTGCCACGTCGTCTTCAAATCCTAACCCTAAAAGAGTTCCAATTCTTGATACTTTCCCCAATGCTCCTGCTAGACATAGAAGGGGTAGAGGAGGTGTACTTCGTGGTACTGGGTCGGTTCGTGGTGGTTCCTCCGGTTCCAGCACTCTTTCTAGTTCTGGTAATTCCTCTAGAGGCTTTCCTTCTAACAAATCCTCTTCTAAAGGCAAAGAGCCTTCTGAACCTCTCCAAGAGCCTCTGGTTGAAGAAATTATACCAGCGGATTTGTCTTTTGAACATGACAAAGAATCCCTTTGCGAACAAGTGATTAAATTAGAGAGGGTTGACAAATATCCCTCTTTAATTACTGAACCTCTGATTCAAATTGTTCGAAGAGACTGTCGTTGGAGAGATAACACCCACATAGTCATTCTCAACCCTCACCAAAGAATAACTTCTTATAAGGCTGGCTTTTCTTGCGTTTACACTTATCCCTTCACTTTGGGATTTATTCCTGCCATTGACCCAATTATTCTCGACTTTTATCATTTTTACAAAATCTATTTGGCTTAAGTTGGCCCCCTTGTATGGAGAGCTGTGGCTTGTTTGAGGTATATGTTGGTCAAAGCTGATGTTGACTTTACCTTCCCTCATCTGATTCATCTTTATCACCCCAAACTATTTCGTAATGGCGTTTTTACCTTAACTGCAAGAAGTAAGAGGGTTTTGATAAGCCCTGAAGATAATAATGACCGTGGCTGGTACACACAGTTTTTTGCTGTTCCCACAGTTGATTTGGTGGGTGAATCAAACATTCCCTTTCCTGAAAAATGGAACTTGGCACGTAAGTATTTTATTTCTTACCGTATCTGTTTTCGTTATTTCAGTTCCTTTTCTAATCCCATTATTATTCCTTTGCATTTTGTAGCAACCATGGGAGATGTGGAGCCCGTTCCTAACTTTCGCGTTTGGGTAGACGCCATCTTAAAAGTCGTGCCTATGGAGGCACGAACTTGGAAATCAATTTCCAACAAACATGGTTGGAAAGTTAAGACCCACAGTATACATCTCTCTTTGCTTCTCGTGTGTTAAACTTTTTCCCCTCTTTTAATTTTCTATCCTTTTTATTGTCAGGATTTGCTATTCGAGGGATGTCAGCTGAAGTGGCTATTACTCTTAGAGCTTCTTCCAGTACTCCCCTAGCTTTGGAGAGGACACAAGACTCGCTGGCAAAGAGGAAAATAGTTGAAGAGGATTCTGACGTTGATGAAGATGAAGATACCTCTTTGACAGCTCGTCCCAGGACTAGGAGGCGCGTTATTTCTGAGGATGAAGCTGAAGTTTCTCCTGCTCGTGCCTCTGAGTCCGTTACTATTACCTCCGATGAAGAAACAGCTCCAAGGGACACCCCTGAATCCATTCAACGCCTCTTTATTGAGGGTTTTGAAAGTGGTGAATTAGGTACGGTTTTAGATGAAATCCCTTTTTCATCTTCCGTTCCTCCCCTTACTTCAAGTGTTTCTCTACCTACTTTGTTTATTCCTATATCTTTATCAATTTCTGCACCCTTACCTGCCTCAATTCCTTCAAATCCTGCTATTTTCACCTCTTCTACCGTTCCTCCTTCTATAACTTCCCCTTCCTCTGTTAGTCATGAAGAGACGGGTTCTAGTAGCAGAAGCATGGCCATGAGGAGTGTGATACTTGAGGTTCCTGCTGATAGCAGTCTTTTGAGGAAGTCAGGTGGAGCAGATGTTTGGCTTGAACCCTTAATTGGGGAAATTGAGAAAAGGAAGATGGACAGTCATAGTTGTCTGACTTTGATGAACGATATAGTTCATTGTACATTGAAGGTATTCTCCCCTTACTTTTAAAAAAGCTCTTTCTTTTTAATTCTCACTTTTATGTGCTGTTTTTACAGGCTAAACTTATAGGTACAGAATTGATAGGCAGAATTTCCCTTTTAGAGAAGAAGGCTCGTGAATCTGATCGAACTTTTTTTAAGGCTGAGAAGATAGCTAGAGAAGCTAAACTTGAAGCAACCAATTGGAAAGAGCAGTTTAAAAATGCTCAGAAAAAGATAAAGGATTTGCAAGAGAGCAACCGTAACCTGGAGCAACAGAAATAAGTTCTGACTTCAGAACTAGCGGGAGCCAAGGCTTCTTTTAGCAAAGCGGAGAAGGATAAAGAGTTCCTGGCGTGTTGTTTTTCTGAACAGTTGTCAAAGTCATGTGAAGAGATTAGAGAACTCAAAGTATTGTTGAGTAAGAAAGAAGAATACGCGGGAGAGCTGGTGCAAAACTTGTCTCAAGCTCAGGCTGATTTACAAGCTTCCTTTGATAAGGTTTGTGCCTTAGAAGATTCTCGTGCTCTCTTGAAGCTACCCTTAATTCCACTTTGACTGAAAACCAAACATTGAAGAATGATCTTACTTTGTGGGAAAGGGATTATGCGCTTCTTGAGGAGAGCTTTAATACAGAGGTGAGTTGGGACTTTCTAAACTCCCGCCGTGATGCCTTAAAAAACTTCGATTTAGAATCAGAATTGGCCAAAGTTTTGAAGACCATTGAGATGACTCAACAACCACTTGACTTTCCTTCTCCAACAGATGAAACTCCCGTGGCTGAAGAACCTTCAAATGAAGGAGCCACTTCTATTGAAGTTGAAAATGTTATAATTCCGGCCCCGAGGATGAAACTTCACTGATTCAGTCTGCGGAAGTTGAAGCTCCCGTGACTCTTGCTTCCCTCGGTGACCTTAACACTTCAAACCCAACTGCTGCTACTTCTTCAGAGGTTGATACCGTACCTGAAGCTGTTTCTGAAAATGAAGTTATTATTGCAACTTCAGAAGTTCCAACCCCTTCAGTGACGAGTTGAAAACTTTACTCCTTTGTTTTTTTTTTTTGAATTTTAAGGGATTTTTTGGGTTAAGTCCCCAGTTATCTTAATGGGGAATTTGTAAAGACATTTTGCGTGACTAAGTTTTACTTAGTCTTTTATAAGAAGTTTTCTTAGTACTTCAATATATTCTATTCTTGCCTTTTTCTTATCTATTTAGGACTTATAGAACAGTTTAGCATTTTTATCCTTTGAAAATGCTTTATGATTTTTCTCATGAGTTATTAACTTGAGTTTTATAAAAAGAGGGCCCTTTTCATATATCGATACTTAATGAAGAAGACATCTCAACTTCATAATGGTGTTATAATACGATGAAAGAAATAGGAATATACATTTTTTGAATAAAACAACTTTGACAAGTTTTTATTCATGAACTTGAACAAGATTCTGAGTATTACATGTATTAAAGTACATCTATAGCTTTCTCGTAACTTCTTTTCTCGTAACAGATTTTTACAAAGTAAATATAATTCAAACAAGGTTTTTTCTTCATAACCCATTTCTGTGTATAGTCATGACCCCATCTTCATGTATTGGGAAGGGTTTGAGAAGTGACTCATGAGTTTGAGAGGTGACTCTTGTTGTTCTCATGAGAAAGAATACTATGATGTATGCTTATGCCGGGATTGCAAACCTCTACTCGACACTTGTCTCTTCACGCATCTATTTTTCGCACGTATCTATTTTGTATTTAATCTGCAGTCCCCCAAGTGTTTGAGCGGTGAAGTATGAAGCCTCGAGCACTTACTTTTCCTCTTAACTTGGTCATTTTCCTGAAACAGAAAAATATGCGGGACTCGGAGGTGTGATTATAGATAAAGACTGCCTAACCCGTGTGTATTTCCATTAGATTAATTGTAACCCTGGGTTGGGAATTTAAGAATATTCCATTTTGCCGTACAGGTCGTGACTCATCATTTGGCATGAGTTAGGGTTTTTGCCTAGCATCTAAAATCATTAGTAAAATTGTTAATAATTAAAAAATAAATTTAAACATAGAAATACTTGACCATAGATACTTTTTTCAAAAGTAGTATCTTTTTAGATGGACAGCATTCCAATGCGAAGGTAACAACTTGCCATCCATTGTCTCCAACTCGTATGCTCCCTTTCCTGCAATGTTACGAACTCTATATGGTCCTTCCCATGTTGGACTCAGCTTTCATGAATTAGCAGCCTTTGTAGATTGGAACACCTTTTTAAGCACAAAGTCCCCAATTTTAAAGAATCTGTGGTGTGCTTTCCTGTTATAATATCATTCAATTACTTGCTTTTGTGCCGCCATTCTTATTAGTGCAGCTTCTCTTCTTCCTTCTAACAAATCAAGATTCGCCCGCATCTCTTCATCATTCGATTCCTCCGCTGCTTGAACGTACCGTGTGCTTGGTTATCCTATTTCTACTAGATTCAGCACCATAAACCATCGAAAATGGGGTTTCTCCCGTGCTTGTTTTTGTCGTTGTACGGTAAGCCCATAATACCCCAGGCAATACCTCGGGCCAATTACCTNCACGATTTCCTTTGGTACTCCAAAATGGCATATTATGTTTCTCCAAATGAAGTCTTTAACTTCTTTCTCCTGCACCTGTTTAAAAGCTCCTGCTTCTACCCATTTAGTGAAGTAATCTGTAAGCACAAGTTGAAATTTTACCTGACCTTTTGCTTGTGGCAATGGACCTACGATATCCATCCCCCATTTCATAAAGGGCTACGGAGCTATGACAGGGTGGAGTAAATCAGCTGGTCTATGCATATTATTGCCATATCTTTGACATTTATCACATTTAGATACGAAATCGTTACCTTCTTTTTCCATTTTAGGCCAATAATATCCTGCTCGAATCAATGTTTTTACTAACGATCTCCCACCAGCGTGACTTCCACAATGTCCTTCGTGTATTTCCCGCGTCATATACTCTGTTTGAGAAGGTCCGAGACACCTTTCTAATGGTCTACCGAACATCTTTCAATAAATATTCCCTTGATGCAAATAGTAACGAGCAGCTTTCTTGCGAAGTGCGTGTGCCTTTGCTTTGTTAATAGGCACAGTTCCATGCTGTAAAAAAGCAACAATTTCGTTTCTCCAATCCCATGTTAAATGATTAAAATTTACCTCATTTTTGTCAGGTTCGAGAACGGAATGAAATAAATGTACAATTGAAGCATTTGTATCATTTGCTACGTCCGCTGCAGACGCGAGGTTAGATAAAGTATCTGCTTCTGCATTCTCATCTCTTGGGATCTGCATTACCTTCCAAGTTTGGAATTGTTTTATTAATTCCCATACCTTCTCCAGATATTCTTGCATTCTAGTTTCCCTGGCTGTAAAAGTCCCTAGTATTTGATTAACCACAAGTTGAGAATCGCTCTTGATTATGATCTGGGTTATTCCAAGTTCCCATGCCAGTTCTGAACTTGCAATTACAGCCTCGTACTCTACTTCATTGTTAGTTATAGAATGACATTTTATAGCCTGTCTAATAGTTTCACCTGCAGGAGGTACGAGAACTATTCCTAGGCCTGCACCTTTTACATTAGATGAACCATCAGCGAACAAAATCCAAGTCCCCGAGTTTGCACCATTAAAAACTTGTAATTCTTTTTCTGCTTCTAAATGCATTCCCTGACTAAAATCAGCTAAGAAATTGGCTAGTACTTGAGATTTTATTGCAGTCCTAGGTTGATAATTGATTTCATATTCGCTTAACTCTATAGCCGACTTTGCTAACCTTCCTGATAACTCATGTTTATGCAAAATTTTTCGTAATGGAAAAGCAGTAACCACAACAATGGGATGGGATTGAAAATAAGGTCGCAATTTTCTAGATGCCATGATCAAAGCTAAAGCTAACTTTTCTAGTTGTGAATATCGTGTTTCAGCATCTAATAAAGATTTACTTACATAATAGATAGGAGATTGTTTACCTTGGTCCTCTCGAACTAAGACAACACTTACCGCAACTTCTGATACATCCAAATAAACGAGTAGCCTTTCACCTTCCTTTGGTTTTGCTAACAACGACGGATTTGACAAGTAAACTTTCAAATTTCTGAGAGCCTTTTAACAATCTTCGTTCCATTCAAAATGAACTTGTTTTTTGAGTGCAGAGAAAAATTTAAAACACTTCTCCGAAGATTTGGAAATAAATCTCCCCAAAGCCGCAATCCTTCCTGTTAATCTTTGAACTTTTTTTTATTCATAAGGATATCAGGATTTCTTCTATTACTTTGATCTGAGAGGGATTCACTTCAATGCCATGGTTAGAAACAAGAAAACCCAAAAAATTACCTGAGGCAACTCCGAATGCACATTTTTCTGGGTTGAGTTTCATATTAAATTTTCGTAAAGTTTCAAATGTAACAGATAAATGAGAAATATGATCATTAGAATGCTGGGTTTTGACGAGCATATCGTCTATATATACCTCCATAGTTTTTCCCAAATGTTCTTGGAATATTTTGGTGACCAACCTTTGATAGGTTGCTCCAGCATTATTGAGACCAAAGGGCATTACTTTATAACAGTAAGTCCCCCTGTCTGTGATGAAAGAAGTTTTTCTTCATCACTGGGGTCCATTTTTATTTGGTTGTACCTCGAATATGCATCTAAAAAACTTAAAAGTTCATGCCCTACAGTTGCATTAATTAACTGATCTATATGAGGTAAAGGGAAGGAATCTTTTGGGCAGGCTTTGTTAAGATCAGTATAATCTACACAAACCCGCCACTTACCGTTTTTCTTAGGTACGACAACCGTGTTATCCAACCAATCGNTAACATACCTCGTGTATCTGAGCTTAGGTTGGTTCCCACATAAACCTTTCGTTCAGGCCATTGTTCAAACAATATCACAGCCTCGAGTTCCTCAATTGTCGTTTTGATATTTTCATTCTCTTCAGGTTCTTAAATCATATCAGGTCTCGAGTCTAAATCTGTCTTTTCTTGCTCAGTTGTGGTCTGGTCTCTGTCTTCTTCAACTTCATTTACAACACTCGTATCTGCTACAATATTAATACTCCCAGCTGTATATTGTTCCCCATGAATTTGGCAGATTCCCCATGGTGACGGGAATTTCATAACTTGATGTAGAGTTGATGAGACAACGTCCATATCATGAATCCAGGGTCTCCCCATGATTATATTGTATTCCATCTCCATATCTACTACCTGAAATTTGGTATCTTTCACAACACCCTCTGCAAAAGTTGTTAGAATTACCTCCCCTTTAGTTACTATACTGGAATTATCGAATCCTGATAGAGTATGCGCCTTTGGAATCATCTTATCCTCCGCTTGCATTTCACGTAGCACCCTTAATAGGATGATATTTGCAGAACTTCCTGGATCAATCAAAACTCGCTTTACATGTACAAGTAAAGATATTACCCGTGCATCGTTGTGGGGAGTGATCACTCCTTCTGTGTCTGCATCATCGAAAGTGATACTTTCATCCTCTAAGGTTTGTCGCACTCGTTTCCCGTGCGTGATTGTGACTTTGGAAACTTTATTTGAAGTTGTATATGTTACTCCATAAATATCTTCTCCCCCACTTATAACATTCACGATTCTCTTGGATGATGGGGGCTTTGGTGGTTCTTGCTTGTTTTTCATGTAGGTTTGCTTACCTTTATCACTAAATAACTCAGTGAGATAACCTTGTTTCAATAGATGGCCCACTCCACTCTATAAGAATCTACATTCCAAAGTCTTATGCCCGTGATCATTATGAAATTCGCACCAATGATCTGGATTGTGTTTGTTTGGATTTGACTACATCTCCCTCGACCACCGTACCTTATCTCCCATGCTCCTTAAAACAGCTACGAGCTCGTAGTTGGTGACATTAAAATTATATCCACCAAATCTTGCCTTCAATTTCCCATCATCATCTCGTGACTCTTGTCTGTTTCGATCATTCCTGGATCTTGATGAAGAACCAGATTCCCTGTTTCTTGATTTTTGATCATACCGTTGATTTTCCTGTTTTGTCCGTGACTCTTTTCCTGTAGGACCCATATAAGGATCGTACCTATTTTTACCTGATCTTTTTTCAGTTTCGGATCTCCTGGAACTGCTCCTTTTGTCATGTTGAAATCGAGGCACGGTATCTTCTTCGATTCGCAACTTCGTGTTGTACCTGTTATAAAAATCATTCCATGTGGTTGCAGGGAACTCTCGAAGGCTTTCTTTAAGTCTTCTCGTGGCTTCAGAACTTTTATCATTTAAGTTACTTGCAAAAGCTATTGCAGCCCAATTATCTGGTACACGAGGTAAAGTCATTCGTTCCCGTTGGAACCTATCAACAAAATCTCTGAGCAACTCTGTGTCCCCTTGTTTGTTTTTAAAAATGTCCTCTATTCTTTTCTCAACCTTTTGAGCTCCTGAGTGCGCCTTAATAAAAGAATCTGCAAGCTCAGCAAAAGAGTTTATAGATTTTTCAGGCAAAAGAGAATACCAGGCAGTGCACCCTTGGTGAGTGTTTCTCCAAATTTCTTGACCAACACGGACTCAATCTCCTACTTAGTTAAATCATTTCCTTTGACTCCTGTAGTAAATTCCATCACATAGTCACGTGGGTCGGTTGTGCCGTCATATTTTGAAATGTCAGGCATTTTGAACTTTTTAGGGATTGGAAGGGGAGCAGCACTCGGTTTCCAAGGTTGTTGTGAGTATTTATTCGCATCTACTCCTTTGATTATTGGGGGGACTCCAGGGATTTGCTCTATGCGCTCGTTTTGTTCTTTGAGCTATTTCTGCAAAGTTAGTACCAAATTTTGTAAATTAGAATTATTTGTATTACCTGGATCCACTTCTCGTGGTTCACTGGGGGTTCCTTCATTTGAATTAATTAGGCCAGAACGAGGATTCTCCAGTGTATTGTTATTAGGCGTAGGTGTGGGCGGCGCAGCAGGTAACAGGCTAACTAGCGCTTGAAGAGCTTGGCTAACCCGTGCATTAATTATTTTTTGCAGAGCTTCCTCTGGTCCCTCAAAATGTTCTGATTGCTCTTGCTCATCAGCATGTGATTCTGGTGCAGGAGTACCTTCACGAGATTGACGTGGTGAAGTTTGAGGGGAAGGAGCTATGTTAAGGTTGTGCAAATCCCCTTGACTCTGATGGATTTGATTTTCATCAGCATTGTTGTTGTTGTTGTTGTTGCTTGCCATGATGATAACAATCAGTAGAATGCAATTTAAAAAGAAATAGATTATCAGATT
>MU755418.1:4776-28417 GCA_026770625.1 Nicotiana glauca
AGCCAAATATAACAGTTGAGCGACCGTGCTAGAACCACGGAACTCGGGAATGCCTAACACCTTCTCCCGGGTTAACAGAATTCCTTATCCGGATTTCTGGTACGCAGACTGTAATATAGAGTCAATCTTTTCCTCGATTCGGGATTCAACCGGTGACTTGGGACACCATAAATCTCCCAAGTGGCGACTCTGAATCTTAATAATGAATCCCGTTTCGATTGTCCTTTAATTGGAAAAACTCCCTTCTACCACGCCCTTCGCGGGGTGCGGTAGCACCGAAAGGAGGTGTGACATCCGTTACCCCCTCCCCAACGTTATTCTTTTACTTTTCATTTGTCCGTTTGGAAAATATTTTGAAAATGCCCACGTGAGAGACCAAAAGTCATGGGTCTTCACGTGGGTTTAGGGTTCAAGGTCTCGTGTTCTGTTCGTGTTCCCCACGTGTGTCCCCCACGTGGTGGACTCGGATTATTATGGGCTAGGTCCGAAAATTAAGTCTAAAACCGGGTAGTTTAAACCCGAATATTATTCTTTGCCCGGAACAGAGAATAAGAACACGATGTTATTTAATTAATCCTACGTAATAAAAAATAACTATAAAATAAGACAAAACTATTTATATATTTTTTCAACATTTAAAATAACTACCAAACATTAATAAAACTATTTTTTGCAATTTTCGTTTTTATATAAAAATAAAAATGTAAAGTACTATTTTTGTATTTTTTAAGTTTAAAATGACTACAAAACATTAATAAAAATTATTTTTGTAATTTTCGTTTTTATATAAAGATAAAAATATAAAGTACTATTTTTTATATTTTTTTAAGTTTCAAATGGCTATAAAATATTAATAAAACTATTTTTGTAATTTTCGAAATTATATAAGGATTAAAAATAAGGTGATATTTTTTTTGTATTTTTCAAGTTTATGAAAATACATAAACTAAGATTTATATATCATTTTTTGTATTTTTCATTTTTTTTAATGAAAATAAAGTAAAATGGTCAAAACTAGCTAAAATAGCTATATTAGGCCTAAACTAAATATTTTACGCTAAACTCGTGAAAATTCTCGGGGAGGGTCAAAAATCACGTGTTTACAACTGGCTGGTGCACTCGGCGCGGAAGAACCCTGAACAGACGGGGCACACGAAGAACTATGAGTTGGAAGGGCACTGAGTGATGACTGACCCTGCTGAAACCCCTGATGACCACGGCCTGAAGATGTCCCACGGTACTCGGGACGAGCCGACTGATGAGGCCTGTAAGAACGACCTCTGCTCTACTGAAACTGGCCCCTAGACGGAGAACCACTGTAACTACCTGATCCCCGAGGCCTCTTGGCTTCCTGCTCCTCTCTCTCCTGACGGCGATCTGTCTCAATATCACGAGCAACATCTACTGCATCCTCAAAGGTATGACTCAGAATCCTCTCTTGAGCCATCAGAATACGGATGGGATAGTTAAGTCCGTCCACGAACCTCCTAATCCTCTCCCGACCAGTCGGGACCATCCATGGAGCATAACGAGCCAACTCCGAGAACCTCACCTCACACTGAGATATGGTCATATCCCCCTAACGAAGATACTCAAACTGCTTGCGCATCTCCTCTCTCTGAGACCTCGGTACCCACTTCTCCAGAAAGAGAGTGGAGAACTACTGCCATGACAAAGACGCTGCACCTACCGGCCTACACCACTCATATGCCTCCCACCAAGTGAAGGCTGCTCCTGAGAACTGGAAAGTAGTAAATGATACCCTGCTAGTCTCCAAGATCCCTGCTGTCCGCAGCATACGTCGACACTTGTCGAGAAAACCTTGGGCATCCTCGCCCTGAGCACCATTGACAGTAGGAGGTGCAAGTCTGCTAAACCTCTCAAGACGACGCTGCTCATCGTCTGGCATAATTGGGACCATAACATCCTTAACCGGTGCAACCGGCTGAACTGGGGCAACCTGCTGAACTGGTGGTGCCTCTGGTGTCTGTAATCCATGCACTACTGGCTCAGGTGTGCGAGCAGCGAGGGTTTGATTGCCTCCCTCGACCTGTGAAGTAGCTGCTGTAGTAGTGGCTGAAACTGCCTGAGCCAGGCCAGTGCAAATAGATAGAATCTAATCCAAGGCCTTCTGAAGACCCGGAATGACAATAGGCACAGCTGGTGCCTGAGCAGGTGCTGCTGGAGTCTCTACAACTGGAGCCTGATCTTGAGCCGGGGCAACTGGCGGGTCAACATGTGTTTCCCCTGCGGCTCTGCCACGACCACGACCTCAACCACGACCGCATCCACGGCCTCTGGTGGCCTCAACAGGTGGCAATGGTGGTCGTTTGTCTTGTCCGTTAGCGCGTGTTCTCGCCATCTGCGAGAGAATAGAATAACAGAATTTAGTTTTTCGGATCAACAAAGTCGCACGACAAGAATTTCAAGAATATGAAGTTTTTCCTAAAGGTTCTGTAGCCTCTCGAGGATAAATACAGACGTCTCCGTACCGATCCGCGAGACTCTACTAAACCAGCTCATGAATCGCGAGACCTAGAACCTAGGCTCTGATACCAACTTGTCACGACCCAACATCCCGACCTGGTCGTGATGGCGCCTCTCGTGAGGACAAGGCCAACCAACAACAAAACAACACATATCTTATTAATTACTCAGCACGAATAAGCCTAAATCATAGACAATATAGTCATAAATGCGAAATAAATGTGATAGAACAAGAAAAACCATCCATGCTCAACCCGAAAACGGGGTGTCACAAGTCATGAGATACTACAGAGTTTACTAATATTTTACAAAGTCTGGAAATATCATAAATAACATAAGATATGGGAGGAAACGGGGCTGCGGACGTCAACATCTACCTCGTTACTCCTAGTCACCGCCTGGTCTGGAAGAAATCAGCGCTCAGGAGCGAACTCAGCTCTACCTGTATCTGCACACATGGTGCATGGAGTAATGTGAGTACTCCGACCCAGTGAGTAATAAAAATAATTAACGACTGAAAGCATGAAATCTCATAAAGGCACAATTAACGTTATCTTAAGCAGTAAGATCAATTATACCATAAACCATGGAGTATCAGATAAATCTCTTTTTAAGCAGTGAAGACAAATAAATTCAACAAGTAAGGAAAAATCAGAAACTTGCCCCTCGGTCTCAATATCAAACTCTCTCAGTATAGCATCAGCCCTACGGGCTCACTCCCAACTCACCAACACACAACATCAGCCTCTCGGGCTCACTCCCAACTCACAAAACACAACATCGGCCTCTCGGGCCCACTCCCAACTCACCTGGGTACTCTGCGCTCACTGGGGGTGTGTACAGACTCCGGAGGGGCTCCTACAGCCCAAACGCTATATCATAAGGCCTTAAAGCCTTCACACATCACACTCGAGGCCTGAAAGCCCCCCTCACATCACTCAACATAACCTCACATATGGCCCTCGGCCTGAATCAGTCAAGAAAATAATCATAAGCCCCTTGGGCATCAATAAAACAATGATGCTCAGCTCAAACAACATTATAAATATCATTTAAATCTCGAGTTGAGTATAAATGTAGCTGAGTTCATGAAATAGTATAATTCAATTGGACTGAGTTCAAATAATATTTCAATTAGTGAGGAAAATAGTGATGGAAATTCACAAAAGATTTCAAATAATTGGCACGAAGCCCAAGTATGGCAATAAGCCTAAATCATGGTGAAAAACAACAAGTCCTTGTTAAATACGCGGTAAAATATCAACCGGGATGGACCAAGTCACAATCCCCAATAGTAAATGACCCCGCGCTCGTCATACAATGCGTGTCTCACCTCAACATAGCACTACGTTGTGGAATTTAGGGTTTCAAACCCTCAGGACATCATTTAAAATCATTACTCACCTCAAGACAGCCAAAAGTCTACTCCGCGATACCCTTGACTTTCAAATTTTCTTCCTCGCGTGACGAATCAGCCCAAAATTACAATGAATATGTTGCATTATACAAAAGAGACAATACCCAATCGAAAACAATCGAAAAATATCAAAATTCGCGAATTTGACAAAACCCGAACCCCGGGGACCATGTCTCAAAATCTAAAAAAATTTACATCAATACGATCCTTATCTCGCCACGAGTCCATACATACCAAATTCACAAAAACCGGAGTCCATTTGACCCCTCAAATCACTAGTTTAAACTCTTTTAAATTTCAAGCCCTAACCTCCATTTTAACCTTAATTCCCTTGGATTTTCAGTGTTAATCCATGTTTTTACACCATAATAACATAATCTAAGACCAAGAATCCATACCTAATGAAAACTCTCGAAACCCTCTTCAAAATCGCCCAAAAATTGCCTAAGTCCGAAGCCCCAAATGTTTTCTCCTTCAAAATTCGTGAAAGGGACTTAATATTGTTCTGCCCAATCATTTCCGCTTATGCGGTCCCTGAACCGCACCTTCGGCTTCCGCTTTTGCGGTCAAAACACCGCTTATGCGGTTCAACTTAAAAATACCAGGGCCGCTTATGCGGTCCAAAACCGCATCTGCGGTGACCGCTTATGCGGAACCAAGTCCGCTTCTGCGGAATTGCCCAGGCCTTCAAGGCCCACTTCTGCGAACTCCAGCTCCGCATCTACAGAACCGCTTATGCGGTCCCTTTTCCGCAGATGCAGAAATACCAGGTACCAGAAGTTCAAAACATGCCAAAACTCCAAAACTCTCCGTTTAACCACCCGAATTCACCCCGAGGCCCCCTGGACCTCAACCAAAAGCACTCACATGATCTTTTACCTTATTCAAACTTGCTCGAATCATCAAAACACTACCGTTAACATCAAAATCCTCAAATTTCATCATATCAAAGCCTAAGATTAATCAAAACTTCCAAAACTCACATTCGATCAAAAACCCGACCTAAACACCTCCGAATCAACTAAAATTTTGCACACAAGTCCAAAATCACGTAACGAAGCTACTGAAACTATCGGAATTCCATTCCGACCCTCGGATCAAAATCTCGCATACCAACCGAATTTCACCAAAATCCTAACTTCGCCAAAGTAGGCTAACTTTTACACCGAACCTCCAAAATTACTTCCGATTGCTCTTCTAAGCCTTAAATCATCCCCCGAAACTAACTGAATCATCGGAAATCAATTCCGAGTCCTCTAACTCACAATTCAACATCCGGTTGACTTTCCAAACTAATTCTTCCTTAAAGAGACTAATTGTCTCATTTCCTACCAAACTCGATTCGAATCAACTCAAATTCACCAAGTACGTATATTGGAACATGAAGAAGCATATACCGGGGAAAACGGGACGGAAATACATGAGACGACGGGTCGGGTCGTCACATCTTGAGTCAAATACAAGATTTATATATGGATTTAGACATGAAAATTTTTTAGAAAACTTGGGGTTGAGGGAAAACCTAGAAATTGACATTTCTTCGAATTTGACCACGATTTTGGGTATGAAATTGAGAGTAAGTTATTTATTTGAGTTCGTGAGGTTATGGGTAAACTTATTCTTCGAAAATTTTGGAAATCCGGGCACGTGGGCCCAAGGGCATTTTAGTCAACTTTTCAATCGGGGTTAAGAATTGCTATAATTTAGATTGTAATGAATAATTGAGCATATATTAATAGATTTGCGTGATTGTTGGTTAGTTGGAGCATTTAGCATCGATTCGAGTCTTTGGAAGGGCGTGGAATGCTGGTTATGGATCTTCGGGGCGAGGTGAGTCTCCTTTCTAACCTTATAAGAGGGAATTGTCCTCATAGGTGAATTAATTTGATATTTGCTCCTATTTGTGAGGGCTACGTGCGCACGAGGTGGCGAGAGTCCGTGCGTAACTACTATTATGCTATTGTCCGGGTAGTCTAGGACCCAAAAGTATGCTATCCTTGGATTATTTGTAAACCTACTGACATTTGATTTCCTTAAATCACATCGAATTAGTAAATAAATTTCTAAAAAGATTAAACTTCATTTTCTTGAATTTTTAAAAGAGAATTGGTTTTTCTTGGGATAATTGTTCCTTAATGAATTCTTGATTGACTGATTGTTGTGTTTATTTATATTTGACCGCGTCGCATGTATGATTCGCGAGCAGGGTAATAGATGCATCTATGGTTTGTGCCGTTCGACCCTCGACATTGCACAGTTTATTTTCTGTTGGAATGGGCCGCACACCTCGACATGATTTGCGCATGCTTGTATTGCTTGTTTTGAAACTTATTGAAGTTGTTATAGCCTCTTTCCTTGAAAACACACACACACACACACACACATATATATATATATGCACACGTCCCAAAACTATGCAAAATCAAGGTGCATAAGCAAATTTGATCTCCGTAAGTTCTTCCAAAAAGACTACTTCATCATGGCCATCTTCATATTTCATCCGAACATTACCTACGATAGAAAATAACTATCGCTAAGCATAAAGCTTAGTGGTGTATAAACTTTAGGCTTGGAGTCACTAATTCTCCAATTCCCCTTTTCAGTCATAGTTAGCTCAATTTAACATAATTTAAAAATAAGTGAACAAATATATCAAACATATCAATCTAAGAGTCGAGAAAGTGTGTACTATTAATCTAAGAGAGTTTACCAAATATCTATTTTTTGCCCAATATGTACGTCATGTCATCACACTAAGCATAAACATATATCAAGATGGACCAAAGCCCCAAATCAAGTAGGGTCAAAACCCAATAGACAGGAGAATCAAGAACCATATTAAAAATGACTTCCTAGTTCGTACTTAACACGGACAAGTCCCATAATTCAGGACAGACTACAAATCCAAAGTCAAGATGGAAAAAGATCCAAATCAATAGGCATTCCAAGATGAGTGAAAAATCCACTACCACAAGAAGGAAAAAGTCTCAACAAGAATGCAAAAATGATCAAACAATCCGTACGAATGAGCGATTTAGCAAATATCTTACAATACTTGATATAATACGAATATAACAATATAAATTGAAGACAAGAAAAATAAAAATATCTGGTTATTTCAAATATTCCACCAAGCAAAAAGAGTACAAGTTTATACACAAACCTTGGTGTTTTACTACAAAACAGTTCAATCACAACTTGGGGACGTTTGAATTGTCTACGCCGTAAACAGACCAAATCCATCCACTTCCTCAAACACTTCTCCTTTGATTTTTTAAGGGTTTATATACCTTAAATACATAATCAAATATCTAAATAATTTTAGTAATTTAACATGTCAAAATAAACATAATATTGGTGAAAATTACCCAAAACTGTTTGGAACAGAAATTCTGGACAGTATCAATATTTTGTATTGTGACTCAGTTTTGAAGATCTATACGGACAAACTAGACTTTATAGTCTTCATAAAGTAGTACATATATGTCTCATCGTTTCAGAACATCTTGAATCACCCCTATATTAATTTTGTATAGAAAGTTAGACTAAAATTACTAACAGTAGTACATGGAGTATTTCTAAAACTGGAAATCTGGGCAACACCTGCGTACTTTCTGATCCTTTTTCGGTTAAATAACAACAAAACTATATTTTGGTTCCTTCATAAGAGTTATATATTTATGAAATACTTTTCCAGAAAGTCCTGGATCACTTAAATCGAAGCTCTGTACAAAAGGATATGTAGAAAATACTAATAGATGTCTAGTGTAAAAACGAGTTTAGAAACTTACCACAAAAGAGAGGAGTAACTTGATCTTCACCAAAAACGAAATTTTCTTATTGATTTAGTATAAAATTATGGTTGATACATGTTCAGATGCTAACAGATAGAGATAGAGAGATAGAGAGAGAGATTCTTCTTTGTCTTGAAGAATAGAAAATGGGGAGTTTATGGATAGATATAAAATAAAATGGTTCCCTAACTACTAAATATTATTAGGTAAGTAAAAATGTTGGAAACCCAAAAACTTAATTATATACTGTATTTAATAACAACTCGTCAAAATAATATTGAGTGTTACATATAGCAACACCATGGAACTTCATTTCCAATATTAACACAATCTAAAGAAAGAAAATTTTATATATTGACCATTTCACATTTAGGAAGTGCAAAGTAAAATATTTTTTCGTTATAAAAACGCTCAATCAAGAATGCATATATTATTAAAAAAAATTGGGGTGTTACAACTATCTCTCCCTTAAACAAAATTTCGTCTCGAAATTTACCTTGTACTAGTCCCGAAATAAATGTGGATATTGAACTCGCATATCCTCTTCTCGCTCCCAGGTAGCTTCTTCGCCTGAATGATTTCTCCAAAGAAACTTCATTAATGGTATTCTCTTATTTCTAAGCTCTTTTATCTCACACGCTAAGATTTGGATTGGTTCTTCTTCATATGTCAAATCAGGATTAACCTCAATATACTCAGTAGGAAGAACATGAGATGGATCTGAGTGGTATTTTCGAAGTATAGAATAATGAAAGACGTTTAGGATCTTACCTAATTCAGGTGGAAAAGCTAGCTTATATGCAACCAGACCAATTCTATCAAGTTTTATAAGGTCCAATGAATCGAGGACTAAGTTTACCTTTTTGGCCAAAACTCATAATCTTCTTCCATGGAGAAACCTTTAAAAATACCTTATCGCCCACCTGATGCTCAATTTCATGCCTTTGAAGATAGAACTTTTGTCTGTCTGAAGAAATTTTCAAACGATCCTTGATGATTTTTACCTTATCTTCAGTTTGTTGCACAATTTCAGGACCCACAAATTTTCTTTCACCAACCTCGTTCCAACAAAGAGGTGTTATACATTTTCTCCCATATAAAGCTTCATAAGGAGGCATACCTATACTTCATTGGTAGCTATTATTGTAAGCAAATTTTATGAGGGCTAAGTATTTGTCCCAACTACCCTTAAACTCAATAATACAGGCTCGAAGCATATCCTCCAAGATTTGTATTACTCTTTCAGACTGGTTGTCTGTTTGTGGATGGAAAACAGTACTTAAATTTAACCTGGAACCCAAAGCTTCTTGCAAGCTAGACCAAAATCTGGATGTAAACCTCATATCTCTATCAGACACAGTAGAAACAGGGATTCTATGCAGCTTCACAATCTCATTAATGTACAATTCTGCTAAATGTTCTAGTAAGTAGTCCATTCTAATTGCCAAGAAATGAGAACTCTTAGTTAGTCTATCTACAATGACCCAAATTGCATCATGATTTATTTGAGTACGTGGAGGTCCAGAAACAAAGTCCATCGTTATCCTTTCTCATTTCCATTCAGGTATTGACAAAGGTTGCAGTAGACCAGCTGGGACTTGATGTTCAACTTTTATTTGTTGACATACCAAGCATTTAGCAATGAACTCTGCAATGTCTCTCTTCATACCACTCCACCAATAGTGCTCTTTAATGGTTTGATACATTTTAGTACCTCCATGATGCATTGCATAAGGTGAACTATGTGCTTCAATCAAGATCTGCTACCTTAATTCATCATCATTAGGAACACACAACCTATTTTCATAAAATAAAGTACCATCTTTCCTTAATGAAAAATCTAATTCTCTTTCAATTTGGACTTTGTAAACCCGTTTCACAAGCTTCTCATCTAACTTCTGCGCTTCTTGAATTTGCTCAAGTAAGACTGGCTTGACTTGCAAATTAGCAATGATAGAACCATAAGAATTAAATGAAAGGCAAACATTTATGGCTCTTAATTCAAAAAGCAAAGACAAAGGACTTAGAGTTAAACTTGCAAGGGAATTGTGACTCAACGCATCTGTGCGCAACTTATAATATCCAGACCTCAAGTCAATTTTTAAGAATAAGCTGGCACCCTTCAGTTGGTCAAACAAGTCATCGATTCTAGGCAGTGGGTATTTGTTCTTGATTGTTACCTTGTTCAACTGCCGGTAATCAATGTAAAGCCTAAGATTGCCATCTTTATTTTTCACAAATAAAATAGGAGCTCCCCAAGGCGAAATACCGGGACGGATAAAACCTTTCTCAAGAAGTTCTTGTAATTGAGCCTTCAACTCTCTTAATTCAGCTGGAACCATTCTATAAGGAGTGATAGAAATAGGAGTAGTTCCATGGACAAGATCTATAGGAAATTCAATCTCCCTTTCTGGAGGCAACCCAGGAAGATCATCAGGAAATACATCAAGAAAGTCGCACACGGTTGGTATGTCCTTAAGACTTGGACTCCCAAATCGTGTTTCAACTATATGAGCAAGATATGCATCACAACCTTGACAAATCATCTTCCTTGCCAAGAACGCTGAAATAATATTAGATATCAATGATCTTTCTCCTTGAACTACCATGTGTGAATATGCAGGAGTTCTAAATGTCACTTGCTTCAACCTACAATCAACCAATGTGTGGTGCCTATGGAGCCAATCCATGCCAACAATAATATCATAGTCTTGGAAGGGAATTTCAAGCAAGTCGGTAGGGAAGACCAAATTTTGAATCATGAATGGACAATCTTGGCAAATCCTGTTAACAATAACCTGATGACCTAATGGACTCATGACCATCACATCAAAGCCAAGTCTCTCAGATTTAACAATATCAGGAAATGCAAGTGATATGCGAACATAAGAGTGCGAAGATCCAGGATCAAATAATGTAACAACAGATATGCCAGATAAGTTAAATTTATCAGCAACAACGTCTGGGCCGTCCTGGTCATTCTTCTGTCTCATAGCATAAACTCGTGTAGTAGCTCTCGACCCACTAGCCTGATTAGCTCCACCCAAACCCGCTACTTGTATATTTCGAGGTCAAGCACTGTTATTAGCTTGAGAATGAGTAGTGACAGGCTTTTGAACTGATCCCTCTGTATGTGTATAAGAAAGAGGATTAGGATTAGGACAATACTTCACTTTATGATCTATACTTCCACAATTAAAACAAGCACCAGAAGCTCGCCTACATGCACCATAATGACTCTTCCCGCACTATGCACAAGTAGGTGTATGAGTTTTTCCTTGGCCATAACTTGGAGTACTAGCAGTAGAAATATTTAACTTATTATGTTTATGGTGTGATGATTTATGTGTACTCTCGGTCTTGGAATAGTTAAACTTACCCTTTTTCGATGGACCGCCATAATTTGAATTACCCTTGCTAAACCTGTTTTCTCTTCTACTAGCTTCTTCCTTGTCAATTCTTTCCCAAGTAAGTGCAGCTGAAATTAGCTTGGAAAAATCCTCAAGTTATAAGATTGCCATAGATTTTCAAATGTAACCATTCAAACCTTCTTTAAATCTTCTGCACTTGTCTCTTTCACCGTTAATAATACCTCTAACATAACGAGAAATCCTGAGAAAGTTTTGTTGATACTCTACAATAGACATACTCCCTTGTCTTAAATTCAAAAATTCTTTCTTCTTAGCATCACAATAGACAGGGGGAACATATTTTGCACGAAATAATTTCACGAAGTCATCCCAAATCAGCACCAGAGGTTTTGCTTTTGCATTTGGCACACTTACCCACCAATCATAGGCATCCTTCTGTAAAAGAGAGATAACATACTTAAATTTGGAAGCATTAGTACATTCCAGTTGTTCAAAGATCATCTCCATGCGCTCGAGCCATTGTTCAACTACCGTGGGATCTGTAGTGCCTTCAAATTCAACTCTACCCATTTTTCTCATTTTCTCAAAATTCATTTCACTAGGTTCTGACATTGTCCCAGCCAAGTGACGAAAGAATTCAGCCATCTGCTGGAATGGAGGAGTCATAAATGGAGTATTATGACTCATTGCTCTTGGATTACTGCCCACTTCATTTCCACTAACACGAGGATGATTTAGGTCAGGCAAAGGTTCCTCATTTACTCCCCGAAGGTGAGGTATGGCATTATACTGGGCCTGACTTTCATCAATGGATTCAATAGCTCTATTCGAAGAAGAGGCCATATTAAAATTCCTATAAAAAATAAGATCACACTGTATTAGGGATATGTACATGAAACATATGCACACGGAATATAATAAATTACATTATACAAGTATGCAAAATTTTATAAACTCCAAGTCATTTTCAAGAAAGGAAATGACAACAAATACTAGGTACTACCACAACAAAACAAATCCTAGAATCACAAACCGTGGCTCTGATACCAAAACTTGTAGCGACCCCTTTGGGATGGTGCTACTTACGAAACAAATCTAACTCATTGATTAAAATAAGAATTTAAATAAGTATATTTTGGTTGGCTTGCCTGACAGCGGTGTCTGGCGCCACCATGACCCTGTAGTAGATTTTGGGTCGTGACAATATGGTATCAGAGCACTAGGTTCCTAGGGTCTCACGAGTCACGAGCAAGTCTAGTAGAGTCTCACGGATCAGTACGGAGACGTCTGTACTTATCCTTGGGAGGCTGCAGGACTACTTCCCTTTTTCATTCCTTATCGTGCAATTTGATCCTTGGAGGCGTATGCCTTTAATTCATTCCTACTCAATTTTACGCAATGCGAACCGCTTGTTATAAATCGAGAATTGAAGAACTGTAATGGTAATACAGATGTGATACGAGATGTTTCTCCTGATATAGCTGATCGGATTACTATCGTCACTTTGTAGAAGGATATTTTATTGTTTCAGCCCAGTAGCGGTACTTTTGAGGGCTCTGAGGCTAGGCACAAGTTGCCATGATTCTTATGAACGATTATTCTGTAGTAGCGATATGATGGTAGGATATTTGTTTACGTGTTGGGGCAGTGAATGACTTAAAAGGAGGTTTACTCAGTGCATAATTTAGAGATTTAGTATTTTATTCCCGACAGGGGAAAGGTAATCGGACTAAGAATGTACGGATTTGGGATGGTAGAGTAATAAAACTTGGTATTTTCAATCGTGGTGGAGCTTTCTTCTATGAACGGATATAGTTGTCCTAATTGAACATATTAAGTTCTCTGGTGTTATGATCCTCTACAATTCGGCTTTGGGGCAAGCTATTGTGAAATAGTATTGGAAATGCGACTGTCAAACATCGCAGGGTGAAATAGTTCAAGTTTGAATCAGTGTTTCTAATATCGACGGTATAAGAAAGATGATCTTCCGAATGTTGTAAAGTTAGCATCAATTGTGGATTCAAGTGCCACGAAGATAGATTTTATTTAAGGCAGCAACTGAGCAGCAAATGATGAGGAAATATATGTGGAAAGTGTCAGGCGGTGGCTAAAATTTCTAGAAGGTCGAGTATAAGAGGCCAAGGGTCGAGTATAAGAGGCCAAGGCCAAGGGTCGAGTAGTCAATAAAATTTCTAAAGGGATGAGTTCCGCCAAAGTGGGAGATTGGAAGAGTTGTATATGGGCATTGGGGTAAGATGACTATGAACCTTAAGGAGAGTTTTGGGTGACTTGGAAATTTTAGTGATTTGGTGATTGAGATCTACGGATTTAATTTGAAGTATGGGCTATTATGCGGAAGGAGATATGATATAACGGGAAGAGCTGCTTGAATGAAGAAGGATACAACATAACTTTGAATTGGATGAATGTTGCCACACATTTAATTGATGTCCACTAGGGGTGAATTGACTTGTGCAAGTGGAGAGTGATCTCGGACTCATGATGGGTTATTGATGTCATAGTGATTGTACCCCGTGCAACAACGTTGGGAGATATCGGGGAGTGATTTCTACAAGTGGGTTATTCCTATGAGCAGGTTAGTGGTCATGTGGTTGGTGAAGCTTCTGCGAAGAATTCTATTGGTTATATAGCGAAGGGATCGGTCGTGCGAATGTTGTTGATGATTCAGAGTATAAAAATTGGGGGTTTTACAGTAAGATATCGAGAATTTTGGCGGTTGATTGCGCAAGGTTTTGTCTACAAGAGATTAAGAATCCTGGTGAACTCCAGAGTTGTGTAATAGTGGCTTCAAGCTAAGTGGGAGAGTCCCACCGTCTATGATTGGGTTGCATGGTTAACTACTTGTGAGGTTTCTGGTTATTAGCATATTGATGAGCTATTTCAGCTATGGGAAAGGACCATAAGTGGTAAACTGAGCTGCGAATTGTTAAAGGTATGCTATGGTTGGCTTTATTGGCTCATGTTCAGATTTGGAAATGATTCGTGATTCGTGCTTTATGTAGATGCGGGTTCCAAGGGATGTGATTCGGTCAGGTTCTTCGCCATGAGGGTATTCATGTGATAGAAGATTCATGTAGTTTATTATATTTGGGGCCAAGTCAGAGCGGGTGGCTCTCAACAACAGTTCTAGTGGATTCAAAGGGGTAAAGTGTGGTGCCTAATGATTTTGAGTCTATAGGTACGGTTAAGAACCAAGCTTGGTAGCAGCCTATGAGAAGAGGCACAGAATGTTCTATGATGTTTTGTTTTGCAATGTAGCAATTGGGAGGTACGAAATGGTTCGTGGGATTTGAGACAGCATGGTCTCGTGATTCAAGGTCACTTAGGATGAGTGCAGATGGAGGGTGTTATGTGTTGAATGGAGTTATTATTATTTCTAAGGCAATCCAGGATAAATTGAAAGAAGATAGAATGGTTAGCCCTGGTTGAATTGGCATATTGGTGGCAGTAATCGGTTCCTTCACCGAATTATGCAAGTGATTTGTGGCGGTACGTGTGAGGCTTGTCGGTCATCGTAATTGATGTTATTCAGAGGTATTCCATTGTTATGGCATGTTACGTGTAGGCGGATCCCGGAAGGCTTATGATGGGTTAGACCACTTCTTAGAGATTTGCATATATCCGTTCTATGGGAATTCACCTGTGTGTTTCTATGGTTCTCCTGAAGTGAGATACGTGAAAAGCTTTTATATGATGAAGTGTTAGCTTAATAGTGGTTTCGAAGCTATGATGAAAAGCGTGTTCTATCGTATGTTGGCATGTTAGGTGCAGTGAGTGTATGGAATTTGAAGTAAAGATCGTGGTAACAACTCGGTGTGGACAATGATGTCACGAGCTCGGATGAGCAGGCAAGGAGTTTTGATGTTTAAGGTAAGTTGCTATTGTCTTCAGCGTCACCTGAGAACGATGTTTTGTGAAAAAGGCTTTGCATCCTGGTTAATGATTCTTGATCACTTTTTAGCGTTAGTGCGGCCGGTGGTGTGGAGGTACGACCTAGTTATTCGTTATGGTAGGTTGTGGGAGTGTGTCACACAAGAAGAATGTATAAGTGTGGAATGTAGTCACTTGATTGATTAAAGAGTTAAACCAAGTATGAAGGTTGTAATAATATCGTTGATTTGAGAATATATGCCTAGAGGGCACTTAGTATATTGAATTGTGGACTGCAGATGATTTCTCCAACTATGATGGATGTTCTTATATGTTATGAGCTGAAGAGGAGTTATTATGGACCTTTGAAAGGTAATTAGACTAGGTCAGTACGATCAGAATCGGCTTGAGGTCAGTGGATGGATTCAAATGTGAATATGGGCTCTATATCAGTCCAACCGCGTTCATTTCAGTAATGCACTCCTTGCGAAGGAGTAGTCAGGGTTTTATTTTGTTGTCAGATATTTCATGCAGTGATACATTGCGCCGTGTGAGTTGTGAGACGGCTTGAGAAATTGCTAATGTGTTGAGGATCCGCATAGAAATGATGTTATATGAGCAAAATGGCTCTTGTGATTCAAATTGTATATCGCACCTCAGTTGTGCTTGAGTTTTGTAGCTTATAGCGCTATATGTCCCCTCAGGGATGGTATTATGCACTTAGTATGCTTGTGACCAAAATTCGGTATTTTATTGTAATAAGCAATTTAGCTCTATGTGCATCTCCTTAGGTGAGTGTTATGTGTGGATCGGGTGACACGCCGCCATAGGTATGTTATTTGGATCGGGTTGCGTGCTGCAACAGTGTGATGTTGAGTATAGTTTTCTATATGCTATTTTTGTATGCCTTACTTCCTATTTTCTGAGGAAAGTCCGTATTAGTGCGTGAGTTAGGTAGTTTCTTCCAGAGTTCATTTTCTTTTTGTATCGCGTTCGAATTGGTAGCCTATTGGCACATTGTAGCATCATATGAGACTTTTGATTATATCCGGGTGGCTTATTGCCTGAGCAGTTCGTATTGGGTGAGACAAGATCATTAAATTTAGGATCACTACAATCTGACTATATGAAGTATATTAAGGAGCTAAGACCATTATTTAGTTCATAATGAGGTGATGGTTCCTGTAAGGAGAATAGACTCAATGATTTGTTGATTCAGTAGTCGCTATGGATTTCTACACATCTTTTCCGTCATGGCGATATTGTAAGAATTAGAGCAAGACCTATGTAGGTCATGAGGTGCAATGAGGGCATCAGATTCGTGGAATTTTGATTAATTTGATCAGAGAATGTTATTGTGGTCTTATGAGTAAAATGGTACAAGTTGTGAATTCAGCTATGTTTTGGGGCTGCATGTAGTTATTGATACGATGAGCGTATGTTGGAAACATGCCTAGCATATAATTCTGGATGTTGGAATTGGACTCTAAGGCTTATTTGCTTGAATAAAAGGAAATATCTTCATAATTGATCGAGCTAATATGCTTAACTGAGTTGTGGTAGAACGGGAAGGTGCATGAGGTGTTAAACAATGATTTCAGACTACTTCAGTGTAGTTCTCAGCACGTTCGAGGACGAACATATGTTTAAGTGGGAGAGAATGTAACGACCCTATCAGTCGTTTTGAGCCCTAGCGCATCTTTCAGCAATCTGGGGCCATGAGCAGCTTCATTATGGTATTATGACTTGTACGCGTGCTCGGAATTGAATTTTGGGAAGTTCATAGTTGATTTGGAAAGAGAATTCTTGTTTCGAAAGCTTAAAGTTGAGAGAATTAAGTAGGATTGGATTTTTGAGTAAACGACCTCGGAATCGGGATCTGAAGGTTCCAACAGGTTCGTATGATAATTTAGGACTTGGGCATATGCCCAGTTCGGGTTTTGGATAACCTGGAAGCGTTTTGGCGCCTATTGTGGAAGTTAGCATTTTAGAAGAAATTTCATAAGTTTGGCTTGAAGTGAATTTCAATGTTATTGATGTCCGTTTGGGATTCTGAGTCTGGGAGAAGCTGTATGGTGATTCTGGAGTTAGGAGCGCGACCGGAAGTGAATTCGGTAAGTCATTTTGAAGTCATTTAGCTAAAGATAGAAATTTAAAGGTTTTTGAGAAGTTTGACCGGAAGTGGACTTTTTGATATCGGGGTCAGAATCCAATTCCGGAATTTCGAGTAGGTCCGTGATGTCAAATATGACTTGTGTGCAAAATTTGAGGTCAATCGGACATGATTTTCGGGTTTCGGCATCGAGAGTAGAAGTTTGAAATTCTAAAGTTCATTAAGCTTGGATTTGAGGTCGATTCATGATTTTAGCGTTGTTTGATATGATTTGAGGCCTCGAGCAAGTCCGTAATGTGTTTTGGGACTAGTTGGGGTCCCGGGGGGCCTTAGGTGTGTTTCGGGGTAGTTTCGGATCATTTCAGGTTTGTGTTGTTGCTGCAGACTTCCATTTCTGTTTTCCTTCTCCGCGAACACGAAGGGAGTTCCGCCTTCACGAAGAGGAAGGTGGAAGCCTGCTGGTTTTATCCTTCGCGAATGAGAGGTGTGGGTCGCGAACGCGAAGGAGTCAAGCTGGTTACTACGCAAACACGAAAAGGAGATCGCAAACACGTAGAAGGAAAAGCTGGGCCTGAGTCATTGGCCTACGCGAACGCGAGGCCTGGAACGCGAACGCATAGGGTTCGGGGATCTGGCCTTCGAGAATGCGGGCGTCTGGATGCAAATGCGATGGAGAGATTTTGGGGGCTAAAGTAGGTTGTGATTCGCGAACGCGAGGGCTTTTCCGCGTTCGCGAAGAAGGGTAGAGCTGGGCAGTGACTTGTTTTAAGACGGGATTTGGACCATTTCTTTCATTTTTTCTCTTGGCTTGGGCGATTTTTGGAGCCTTTGAAGAGGGGTTTCTGTCATTCATCATGAGGTAAGTAATTTATGCTAGTTTCGAGTTAAATACAAGGTTTATATATGAATTTAGACATGGAAACCTGTAGAAAACTTGGGGTTGAGGGAAAACTTAGAAATTGACATTTCTTGAAATTTAACCACTATTTTGGGTATGAAATTGAGAGTAAATTATATATTTGAGTTCGTACGGTTATGGGTAAACTTATTCTTTGAAAATTTTGGAAATCCGGGCACGTGGGACCAAGGGCATTTTAGTCAACTTTTCAATCGGGGTTAGGAATTGCTATAAATTAGATTGTAATGAATAATTGAGCATATATTAATGGATTTGCGTGATTATTGGTTAGTGTTGGAGCATTTAGCATCGATTCGATTATTCGGTAGGGCGTGGAATGTCGGTTATGGATCTTCGGAGCAAGGTAAGTCTCCTTTCTAACCTTGTAAGAGGGAATTATTCCCATAGGTGAAATAATTGGATATTTGCTCCTATTAGTGAGGGCTACGTTCGCACGAGGTGATGAGAGTCCGTGCGTAGCTACTATTATGCTATTGTCTGGGTAGTCTAGGACCCAAAAGCATGCTATCCTTGGATTATTTGTAAACTTTCTGACATTTGATTTGCTCAAATCACATCGAATTAGTAAATGAATTTCTAAAAAGATTAAACTTCATTTTCTTAAAAGAGAATTCGATTTTCTTGGGATAATTATTCCCTAATGAATTCATGATTGACTGATTGTTGTGTTTATTTATATTTGACCGTGTCACATATATGATTCGCGAGCGGGGTAATAGATGCATCTATGGTTCGTGTCGTTCGACTCTCGACAGTGCATAGTTTATTTTCTGTTGGAACGGGCCTTACGCCTCGGCATGATTTGCGCATGCTTGTATTGCTTGCCTTGAAACTTATTGAAGTTGTTATAGCCTCTTACCGACTTGAGAATAATTGTATAAATGATGAAAAAGAATTTGGAAATTTCCTATAAAAGGAAGAGTTGTTCATTTGTTTCAACCTATCGAATTATATCATGTTTATAAAAAAAAATCCCTGATTTAACATATTATTAATAATTATTGGACCTCTATTAAGTGTCAAAAGTCGACCATCTCGTCTCTACTTTTTTGAGATTAGACGGGATACTCGTTGAGTACACGTAGTTTTCGTACTTATACTACACTTCTGTGCATTTTTGTTGCACAGACATATGCACCCTAATGGCCTACGGGGCGTAGCATCATGGATGATACTGGGACTAGGTGAGTTGCATTACTCGAGGCGGCCCACAAGTAATATAGTCCCTTCGAGTATATTGTATTTACTTTCTATCCATTTGTATTCCGGACGGGTGTTGTATTGTATTGTATTGTTTCTTGTGACACCGGGTTCTGGGAGATGTCTATGGGTTTATTCAGAGATTTAAAATTGTTAAATGTTTCATTATTTATTTAGTGGAGTTTACTATGTATTGTTTAAACTGATAAAAGAAGTGATTTTGTAAATATTTAAAATGAGAATTTAAATAAGTATATTTTGGTTGGCTTGCCTGATAGCGGTGTCCGGCGCCACCACGATCCTTTAGTGGATTTTGGGTCGTGACAACAGCTAAATGAAGAGGTTTCAGCTTATATCCTTCAATTCCTTAAATGTACTAAATTAAAAATTATTAAAATAATTGCATAGCTAAAGTTTTATTATTTGTTTGATGTCCATTTATGTAAATTGACTCTTCAAACAAATATTCTTCAAGAAGAAAAAAGAAACAACTTTTGTTTAATATTGGCTGATTTTGTGATGTTTCTTTCTCCAGCATGTATGTTTACTTAATTATATATGTAAGTAAACTTTTATTTGATTTTGTAAACTCTTTTTTGTAATTTAGATAAACATAGTCGTGTACCCTATATATTACATTTATTTTAAAAGAATTTCACTTTATTCAAATCTAGCTACAATGTTCAAAGAACTATACTTATAGGACTTTAAATGTGAAAGAGTTTTATAGTTATATGGAGTAGTTTTTTTTTGCTAGAGGCGAAGTAGTATTTAAATAATTGGAAAAAATAACAAAAGTTCCGAACATGATTGCATATGATAATTAGCTGAATTAAGTATGATAACATTATAAAAAAAGATAAATTTTATTTTTAATTTAAATTTAAATTTTAGAACTTTATCTATATATATCTAATATTATATTTGTATTAACTAAAATAGTCAAATATAGAATAAAGTTACCATATACTATTGACATTTATTAGTTTGCCACTTGTCTTAACCATAACGTCAATTATATATAGTAACTTTTTTACTTTAATATATATATATAGATGCTTAGATTTTTTTTTTGCACTGAGTCTGGACTTGCCATTAACAAAGCCAAGTCAAAATTGTGCTGCCAAACTACTGTCCCCAAGGCCTAATTTTTTTTTAACAAACCTCTTTTGTATCAAATCCACTAAGAACTTTGGCAAATATCTAGGCTTCCCAATTCTTAGCCACTCTCTTGGAACTAAAGATTTCCAGTTTATCATAGACAAAATGCAATCCAAATTATCCCACTGAAAATGTTCTTTCTTAAATATGGTAGAAAAACTACTTTGGCCTCAAGCACTTTGGGAGCTATCCCTATACACTCCATGCAATACACTCTTCTCCCTACTAAATTAATTAAAAATATTGATAGAATCCAAAGGGATTTTATCTGGGGTTCCACTAATACCACTAAAAGGCTCCAGCTCATCAATTGGCAAATTGTTACTAAAGATAAAGCTGAGGGAGGTCTAGTTATTCGTCAAGCAAAATAAAAAAATCTATCCCTTCTTTCTAGTCTTGTTTGGAGTCTCCTAAAAAATACATCATCCTCCTGGGGACAAATAATTCTCGCAAAATATGGCACTAGAAAATCCTTCAATAACGCCTTCTTCATCTGGAAATCCATCTTGCAAGGTTGGAAAGTGTGCAATAAGGGGATCTTATGGCACCCTTATATCAACTCCAATATTAACATTTGGATTGATAATTGAATTTATAACTCTAAACCCCTAAGATTCTTAATTGAAGGTCCCCTTAATAAAAGTGATCACGCACTTTCTATCAAAAATCTCATTCATAAAAAATAATGGAATAGTAAGGCTATCCCCTTTGAGCTACCCGATAATATCCTCAATAACATCCACATTACTCCTGTTCCTGTCAAGGGTTCAACTTCAGACAAAATAAGATGGCATCCCAACTCATCAGTTTATCTTTTCGACTAACTCTTGCTATAAACTCATCCATCAGAATGACTCTACCTCAAGAGCTTTTAAATGGATTTGGAAACTCCAATGTCTGGTTGAAATAAAGTTCTTTGTATGGAAATGCATGCACAACCGTATTTCCTGTCGGGCTTACCTAGCTAAAATAGGCATTAACATTGATTCCAATTGTACAATCTGCAGAGTTGGAATCGAGGATATACAACACATCTTTGCTAGTTGTTCTATCTCAAAATATTTATGGGAAAATATGGGCCTTCCACCTTTGGATATTGGAAAAAACAAAGACTGGCTGGCTAATTTAAGAGATATTTTCACTAATAATTGCAAAACTCCCAGGAAGTGGACTACTATATTCCCCTATTGTATATGAGAACTATGAAAAAACAGGAACAATAATAACATCAACAACTTAAATAACAACCTTGACATAAGAAAGGTTATCCATGCATCTTGGGAATTCACCTTCTTCACCGAAAGAAATCCTTTTGTGGAAAAACTATCAAGGTTACGATTAGTTGGATTAAGTCTAACGAATGATTGATTAAATTAAACTGCGATGGTACTTTCAGTAATAAGAGTAGTAGGGCAGGACTTGGAGGAGCATTTCGAAATAACAAAGGTGATTGGATTGTAGGCTATCACAAAGCATGTCAAGCAAGTTCTCCCATCCATGAAGAGCTGCTAGCCATACTAGAAGGGCTAAACATAGCAAGAGACATGAACTTCACGATGCTGAAAATTGAAACTGATTCCACTGATGTTATTAAGCTCATTTGTGAGAATAATTCTAACTACTCTAATATTGTTTGTGAATTCAGATGGCTAATGCACCAATTGAAGATCCCAATGCGAAGCATAACTTTAGAGAGGGCAATATGGTGGCCCATATACTAGCCAAGCAAGCCACCAAAAATGTATCAACATCTAAGGGGTCGTTTGATTGGAATATGATTTATACCAGTATAAGTTATGTCGGTATAAGTTATATTGGGATAAATTATGCTGGGATTAGTTATCCTGGTATTGTTATTTATTCTTTGTTTGGTATGTTGTATTAAGAATGACAATTGTATAATTTCTAAGAAGAAGGTATAAGTTATACCGGTGTTAGTTACCCCACCTTTTATAAGGTATAAGTTATCCCAATGTTAAAATTAACACCGGGATAGCTTATACCTAGTTTACTAACCAAACAATTTATTAAGGTGGTATATAATTTTTATACCACCCTTATACCTTCTTATACCTCATACCAAACGACCCTTAAGTGTTTTTACCATGCATGTGCCCTTTTTTGTTGAGCATGAAGTTACCAAGGACAAGCATGGAGTTTATAATGGCATTAGGACTTTGTCTAATAATGTTAGTAACTATTTGGTAATTATGGGTAACATTAGTGCCCTAATAACATCTGCCATGTCTATATAATTTGTTTATATATAATATCCGTGTGTTATGTTATAAAAAAAAAGAATAAAATCTTGAGATCCTTTTCCAATTTATTCTCAAATGTAATAAGCTTGACATGTTTTGGACTCTATGCAAATGGGCCAAACATGCAATACAACTGCAGGCCCATCGTACTAATGTTTATGCTCCAATTGGGAGAAACTAAAAAATAATCAGATTTATAAGTGGTCATTCAAATATAACCACAATTTTAAAAGTAATCAAAATTTAGTCAATTTTCATGTAAAGATAAATCTGAATGAAAATACTATTCAAAATTCGAAAAAAATACTCCAATATATTATACTGATACTTTTCGCGTGTTAGAGATCCAACATAATATGTTGGAAGTTCATACACATGTACATTGATCTCCAGTACATTATGCTGGAACTTTCCGTGTTGCAGCAAAATAGTGACTATTTTTAATGACTTTGTGATCACGCCCAAGTATATCCTCTAAGTAGGATTCTGCGGACGTTGCAAATAAAACCCGAGTATTACGCCTAGGGTCGAATCCTCAGAGAGTCAACCTATCAACTACTACCTTTAGACCCACTCAATTCTTTAGAACCAGCTTCCAAATACTTTTGAATCACTGTTGAGGTTTCTTTATGAACTAAAATTGTAGAAAAATAACAATCTATACCTAAATAACTAAGGTTGTAAACAAATATGAGAAACAAGATAAGGTAATGACTTCCCCTATTGATGGAATCCCTTCTGTTTATGCTTCATACAAATTTACCGACTTACTTTATTAATCATGAACACTCAACTCACTGTAACTCCCTCCCGAGCAATCACAGTAATATACTATTGCACTCTCCCGAGCTACACTAGCTAGCATTAATTAGCACAGTTCAATTAAGATTACATCCAAGGCTTCGTTATTCCTAATCCCGCCTTTAAACCTGCAGATATAGATTCCTCGTATTCTTTAGGAGTGGTGTTATTCAACAACTACCTAAATATGCACTCTTTTCCAAGTTATGCACACTAAATAGGCACA
>MU755418.1:37566-56518 GCA_026770625.1 Nicotiana glauca
CGCGGTCGCGGTGGAACCGCGGTGGAACAGTGATTTCAGCACAAAAGGGCTGGTACAATGTTACTTCAATGGGAATTTGCATTTTTGGTCTCTTTTCTCCAGTATTGACTCCAAAATAGCTCCTTAGCCTTCCTTAGCCATTTATTACCTATAAATCATGAAAAACACTAATAAGAGCATTTTGTTATCATATATATCATCAAAACAACATAAGAATGTGACTATTTAAGGTGTGATTATAGTTAAATTCACCTATTATCACTTTGCAAACGCTTACTATTTTTGAATGACCGATCTAAAAACTAGCTAGCCCGTGCTATTTTTACGCTCCAATTTGCATACTGAATTTCTTTTTTATTTTATAACAATGGTGTTAGAATAATGCCACTTATATGCTACATTTTATACTGGATAACTCTATTTATCAAGGTTGAGATATATGAGAAGAAATAAGTGAGTGAATTCTTTTACTTGCTTAACATAAAACCGTAGAGTAAAATAAGGTTGGAATTTTTTTAAAAGAACAGAAAGGACCAGTATGTAGGGAAAATAATTATATACGAGCTCAATGTTTGCACTAAACCAAATAATTAAAGTGCGAACATAAATTACTTGACTATAATTAAATAATAAAAGTTGGTAAATATTTACCCGTGCTTGATAAGATTCAAGACTCAGCTAAAATGGAAAAGTTATTGTTCTAAATGTGTAAGTCAGATTTTTGAGTTTACGATTAATTAATTGTGTTTAGTGAACACGATATGTAAGTCGCATTTGTAAATTGCGATATAGAAACGCATTTATATATTGCATTTTATTAAATGTAAGGGTGTGCATTCGATTTATCGATTCGATTTTGACCCTTATCGATAATTACTTATCGATTATCGATTTGTACATATGCTTATCGTTATTGTTTCAATAAGGTTTCGATTTTTTCGATTTCGATTTATCGATTTTTGGGGCTTATCGATTCGGTTGTCGATTACACCAATAAGAAAATTTGCGTGATTCCACGGAAAATATATTGCTACAAAAACACCTAACTAATATGGACAAAAAGAATCTAAAATAAGAAGAGCGCTGTTTATAACATAAAAATTGTGTCAACAAGCACATGCAACGAAACTAAAGTAAGAGATCAAATGTATTCCACCAACACTCCAACGGTACAAAAAAATAAAAACAAAAATCCAAAATACATCATCAAGGCTAATTCTGTTTTTCATTAATTTGAACTTCATTCCCTTGAGCTTTAAATATGATCATTCCTTAAATGTGGTAGATAAAATAATAGGGTTAGGGACTTAGGGTAAAGGAAAGGGTATTATAGAATAAGGGTAAAAAAAATTAATTTTTTTAAAAAACAATTATTTTAAAAAAAAATAAAAATAAAATAAAAATAAATAAATTATTGTAGCTTATCGGTTTATCGATAAACCGATAACTGAAGAGGACAAAATCGAAATCGAAATCGATAAATCGATAAGGAAAATTTTGAAATCGAAATCGATAAACTGATAACAAATAATCGATTCGATTTATCGATTAACCGATTCGAATGCACACCCCTAATTAAATGTTTTGATGCAAATGAACAAAACCTGCAATAGAAAATAGCGCATTTTTCCAGATAATTTTATCCATCAAAGCTTAAATATATGAAAATACGTAATTAAATGAATTCTATTACTTCCTTACCATAAAAGAATAGAGTAAAATAAGGTTGGATACTTTTGAAAAGAACGGAAAGAACCAGCTCAATGTTTGCACTAAACCAAACAATTAGAGCGCAAAAATATATCATTTAACTATAATTAAATTATGAAAGCTGGTAAATATTTACCCGCACCTAATAAGATGCAAAACTAAGCTAAAATGGAAAAGTAGAGGTGTTATAATAATTGAGATGCTACTAAATTTTCAATACGCAAAAAGAAATTTCCATCACTATCCATTGATTAGAATAATTAAGCATTATAATACTTCAACAAATCACAACCAGAAACGTTAACTCTTTAAAGAACAAAAAGACAAGCCGTCACTCCCATGTCTGATTTAAATAGCTAATGGCATTGTGGTCCTAATCCTTATTAATTAATAATTAATCTTTCTTATTACTATATGATTGTCACTATTATCAAACATGATCTGTCAAGTTGCCCACGGCATTTATTTATTATTTTAAAAGAATTAACCCAAATAATCGTTCGTTCAACCATTTAAATTAAAAATACCCCGTTGAAATATAATATATGCATAATTTATGTATTATATATGCATAATTATATATAATCAACATATAATTTATGTATATGATTAAAAAAAATAAACAATAAATAAAGCCGGTTATTTATGTAAAGATCCCTTTGTTTTACTATATAAAGTAGCATCAAAAGAATAATAAAAAGGCGTTGGTTGTAACAAACAGAAAGATTTGCTAAATAATACGATATTGAAAGATATTATATATATTATTCAAAGAAATAGTATATACAACATATAGGACGAATTTTTTATTTTTTCTGCTGATATTTTGGAATAGAAACTTTGATTAATCAAATGGAAAATCCGTATTTTCTTGAATATAACCAATTAGGTAGATAAGGTTAGTTGATAAGAGGTGCCAACTGCCAAATGAGACTTAAACTCAAATGGTTAATTATTTAATTCATCTATTCCAAACACCAGCTGGTAGCTAGGTCATGATTTAATTATCATTGCTGGTGAAATTAATTTCATATTATAATCCATCATTTGTTTGTGACTTTTAATTTTATGACCAAATAATAGTATTAGCCTTTTAACTTGTAGTATCTCAACTGAAATGCATGTCTAAATACTATACTACTACTATCATCTAAAAATTTAACATTGTATATAAAAGTACTAGAAATTTTAAGTTTAAGTCTCAATGTTACATTAAATTTTTATTAAAAATTTACAATATACTTCATTCGTTTCAATTTATTTGTCTAATTTAGCTGGATATGAAATTTAAGCAAAAAAGAAGACTTTTAAAACTTATAGTTTTAAATATGTCATAAGATTTGTGTGAATTTTTAAAACTTATGCTTAAACCCGCCATAATATTTGTGTGGCCAAATTTATAAACATGTCATTCTTCTGAAACTAACTTGTAAAGAAATAATATGGGGTATTATCACTTTTAGCCGGCGCAAGAAAGTATCTTCATCTAGTTGTCAAAAAAGTGTATAAAATTTATATAAACTTTGTATATAACATACATAATGTATATAATTATATAAATAATTTATACATTTTTTCGATTATTATTTTTACGGCAGCTATGAAGTGTGTGAGAAGTTCTTGGAGGGAAGGATGCCCGGGGGTCTATTTGGAAACAGCATCTCTACCCCAGGGTATTAAGGTCTGCATACACATTACCACCCTCCCCAGACCCCATTAAATGGGATTATACTGGTTTTTTGTTGTTGTTGTATGAAGTGTCATTTTTTCAAATAAATATCATTCTTTTTTAGAGATACAAGACTATTGTAGTAAACGTTATTTCTTTATCTCTTTGTTCTCTCTGACTTTCTTTATTATTTATGAAATGAGCAGAGAACTGTAAACAAAAGCTCTAACCATAAACCATGGCGTTTCAGGACCATTTTTCTCAAGAATTAGCTCTTCAACAACATCAACAACAAAACGCGGACGAGGTTTCGGATCAGTCGATGAGCTTCTCGATGAAGCTAAGTCAACAATATAGAGGAGAGAGGGTCGACGAGGTCAGTAACAACAACAACAATAACAATAATAATAACGACAGTTGGGAGAGCGAGAAATATAAAGCGGATATTTTGAACCATCATTTATGTGATCAATTGCTGTCGGCACACGTGGCTTGTCTGAGAATCGCGACGCCGGTGGACCAGTTGCCGAGGATCGACGAGCAGTTGACGGAGTCTCAGAATTCGGTGGCTAAGTACTATGTTGTTGGCCAAAGTCAACGGCCTATAGATGATAAAGACCTCGATCAATTTATGGTAATTAATTTTCCACTTTATGCTTTCTTTGTTTAATTTCCTTTGTATGTACATGGATACGTTCTATATATTAACATATGCATATGATTGTATTATGATTTCATTGAGAAATCGGATGATGCAGTTTATATGCTTTTTCTCGTTGTTCCAAATGGAGGAGAGTTGGTGTAGGTTCGGTTATTAGCTAAAATACACTACTAAAAATTTGGAATTGCTACAGATAAATTCTGTAATTAAATAAAAAAATCCATTGGTTATCCTCTTTAGCTACGTACTAGCGCTAGATTATCAAAAATTATATTAGCTACGGGTGATTTAGGATAGATTTGCGACAAAGTTCATCGCTATTTCCAATTTCTTTTTCTTTTTCAAATCCTTTTGTAGTGAAGTCAATTTCTCTAAACGTTTAATCTCCTCTACGTTTCTTCAGATTTTTTGGTTCTCTAAATATTTTAATGATTGGTTGATTTCTAGGAAGTGTATTTCAATCCTATATATTAAAGATTTTTATTGAACTTTTTGAGTGATTGAGAAATCCCTAAAGGTCAGCTGGCTCAAATCATAACATATAAATAATGGGCTTGCCGTTGTATTCTAATTCACTTAAAAATACCAAGCTTTTTAATTATATGCGACAAAATTCGGTGTCATGATGTATCTAAATATCACATCATGCATTGCACGCTTACTACTAGACTAAAGCTCTGGATTCCAGGGACAAGATTGTGGTTGAATTTGAAAATATAGCTTTCTTTTATGTGATTCTAGTCCCTTTATATTAGTGATTCATTAAAATCAGTAGCTATATATATATATATATATATATATTGCTTGAGGTTTACCTCTAGGTTTAAAAATGCTTATATCTTTTTGAGTTAATTCGATGAAGATGCATGGAAATATGGTTGTAATTTGCTACCAATTGAGTGTTAAACTAGTTGTACTGTTTATGTGATAAGTTGTCAAGTATATAACTCAGTAATCTGAGCCTTCTAGTTCTTGAGATAGTGATATGAGCTTAATTAGTATAAAACTTACATTAATGCTTCGTCGAAACTGGTTTAGTTTTGTCATAATTGTTTCTGAAGCATCAGTTCAATATATCCATGCATTTATGGAGAAGGATTTTAATTTATTGGACATGCTTCTAAGTTCTATATATCTAGAATCCAGGAGTATCTGATTAATTTGTTGAATCTACACTCATTGTTCTTAGATTGATAGCATGCAATTGAATCTAGAGAGGAGTTATGAAGGATCTAGAAGAAGGAAAATGAGGAGAAGAGAAAAGCATTTTTTCTTCTTCTGATTTTTGGAGGGGCACTATTTATTTAAAAGAAATAATGTGCCCCTTTCCACTTTCTAACATTACGACCCCAAACTTTCTTTCCTTACATTTCGGTCCATCTATTAGCTTTCTAACTAACTCTAATTAGTGTTCTTGATACTCCCCCTCAAACTGGAGAATGGAAATCATCGAACATTCCTAGTTTGGAATTCAACATTTGATGCTAAGCTACTCCAAGCCCCTTTGTCATCATGTCTGCTACATGTTCTCTTGTAGAGATGTAATGGGTGGATATTAATCCGCTTTTGATTTTCTCTCTCACGAAATGACAATCAATCTCAATTTATTTTGTCCGTTCATGGTAAATTGGATTTGCAGCTATTTATAAAGTTGCTTTACTATCACAAAAACCCTTTACTGGCATCTGCGAAGATGCATCAAATTCCTTCAACAATCCAACTAGCCATACCAATTCTGCACTAACTGCTGCCAAGCTCCTATACTCTACTTCTTCTGAACTTTTACTGACTGTCTGTTGTTTCTTGGACTTCCAGGAAATCAATGATTCACCAAGCTTAATAACATAGCCTGTCACTGATATTCTGGTGTTTGGGCAAGCTGCCCAGTCTGAATCACAATAGGCTGTAATCTCTTCCAACGTCCCTTTCTTCAACAATATTCCTTTTCCTGGTGATCCTTTTATATATTTCACCACTCTTATAGCTGCCTCCAAGTGTGACTATTTTGGATGTTGCATGAATTGACTTAGAACCTACACTGCAAAGCATATATCCACCCTTGTTATAGTCAAATAAATCAACTTTCCAATCAACTTCTGATAGCTTCCTATATCTATCAGCTCTTCATCTCCTTTGAGTCCTACATGTTTATCATAGTCAATGGTTGTAAGCTTTTGATTTTGTTCAAGAGGTGAACTTGCAGGTTTTGCCCCACTAAGTCCTAAATCTGATATGAGTTCTAGTGCATACTTTCTTTGATTTAATAGTATGCCTTTGTGTGACCTCATAATTTCAATCCCCAAAAAATACCTCAATTCTCCTAAGTCTTTGAGTTTGAAGGACTTATGTAAGGTCCTTTTAACTTCATCTATCATCTCATTGCTGCTGCCAGTAATCATCAAGTCATCAACACATATTAAAATGATCACCAAGTCTGTTCCTGACTTCTTTGTGAACAAGGAATGATCATAGACACTTTGTATATATCCTGCCTCAGTCAGAGCATTGGTTAGCTTGATATTCCATTACCTTGATGCCTGCTTGAATCCATAAAGAGACTTAAGTAGCTTGCAAACCTGAGACTCCCCCTCCCTATGGAATCCTTGTGGCAATGTCATGTAGATTTTTTCATAAAGGTCACCTTGCAGAAAAGCATTGTTGACATCCATTTGAAATAGCTTCCAACTTTTAGAGGCTGCAAGGCTAATCACAGTCCTTACAGTGACCATCTTTGCAATAGGAAAAAAGGTCTCATGGTAGTCAAGACCTTCCTGTTGAGTGTAGCCTTTAGTAACTAAGCGTGCCTTGAACCTATCAACCTCCCCATTGGCCTTATATTTGATTTTGTACACCCACTTTGAACCAATTGCTTTCTTGCCTGGTGGTAAGTGTACAATCTCCCAAGTGTTGTTAGCTCCAAGTGCTTGAATTTATTCTTGCATAGCTTGAATCCATCTCTCATCTGTAGATGCTTCGTAGAATGTCATAGGTTCTGTGAGAGCAGTGAAATTGGAGAGGTAGGCTTGATAGTGTGCTGGAAGATGTGTGTAGTTAACATAGCTTGAAATAGGATAGGCAATGTGTCATGTTGTTTTCAGACGAGTAACATAATCTTTGAGCCAAATGGATGGTTTTTAGCCCCTGGTGGATTTCCTAAGAATGGGATCTTATCCATTGATAGCAGGTTCAACAGGCTGTGATTGTCAAGTGGTATCTTGCTGTCCCTGCAAAACTGCTTCAACTTCCTGCACAGTGGTTAGAGGTTCAGTTGTAGTATCTTCAGAAGCAGTTGGAGTAGGTGCATCAACTCCTGTTGGCTCAACCAAAATTGCATCTGATAGCTCTGCAGCAGAAATGCCTTCTTCCTCCATGTTTCCATTGCCTAAATCTTCTTGTGAGTCAAGAGAGACACCATCACCATATGCTCATGGTGTATCAGTGATCATATCTATTGGTGCAAGAATAAACAAATTCTCCTAACAAACTGACTCATTTTGGAAAGGAAAGACATCTTCTCTAAAAGTTACATCCCTGCTGATAAAGGAAGTGTTAGATTTTAAGTTGAAAAGATTGTATTCTTTTTGTGTCTCTGAGTACCCCATCATTACTGCTCTTCTGGCTCTAGCAGCAAATTTGTCACCTCTAGGAAGGGTACTTGCATAGCATAAATAACCAAATACTCTCAAATGATCTAGGCTTGGTTGCTTGCCATACAACAGTTCATAGGGAGATCTTTTGTTCAAAACCTGTGTGGGTATCTTGTTGATGAGATATACTGTTGTTTTAACACATTCTCCCCAGAATATGATTGGCACATTACTCTGAAGCTTGAGTGCTCTAGCCACATTAAGGATATGTCTATGCTTTCTTTCCACCACTCCATTCTGTTGTGGAGTGTATGAGCAACTACTTTGATGAACAATCCCAAGTGCCTTAAACAAGTCACTATACTAAATTTTGTACCATTATCTGTTCTCAATGTTATAATCATCACACCAAACTGATTTTTTATTAGAGAAAGAAAGTCTTTGAGCACAACAAAAACTTCACATTTGTACCTTAAAAAACAAGTCCAAGTATATCTACTATAGTCATCAACTAGAGTGACAAAATATTATTTTCCATCATAAGTTCCTACTTTATAAGGACCCCATACATCAGCATGCACTAATTGAAACACACAGTTTGAACTACTGTTACTTATGGGAAAACTCAGTCTGCTTTGTTTAGCTAAGGGTCAAATTTGAAAATTCTTTTGCATCTCCAGCCTCACTTTATTCTTCAAATATGGCATATGTTGCATATCATGTGTGGAGGCATGTCCTAGCCTTTGATGCCACAGTGTGGTTGTTACTCCTTCTCTGTGAAATGAACCAGCAACAACTACATCTCCTCTACTAAGTATGTAAAGTCAACTATCTTCTCTACCAATCCCAATACCCTGTCACTGTATAGTCCCTGAAATACACAAAAATTAGGGAAAAAGCATGCAGAGCAACATAGGTCCTTAGTCAACTTGGATACTGAGAGTAAGTTGAACTTAAAGTTTGGCACATATAACACATTCTTGATTTTCTAATTCCCTAAGATTGTAGTATCTCCAGCATGTGTGATTTCAGATCTATCTCGTGTAGGTGTTTGTATTCCAAAATTATTCTGTCGTTTTACAGGTTTAATAAAATCCAATACACTCTTGAAAAATGTTATGTGGTGAGATGCACTTGAGTCTATTATCCAATCATATACACAAACATTGGATACTTTAAGACATCAATGACAAAATACCTGCCATGTTTGAAGATCCAGTCAACTCTGATGGCCCTGCCCTCCTCTCTTTTGATGAAGTTTTCTCCAAACAGACTTATCAACTGTTTGTACTGTTCTGCTGTAAGATAGTTCCCTTGTGGCTGATTTCTGGCTTCAACACCTGCATCTGTGTTGGCATTGTTAGCAAAAGGTTTATATGTGCCTAGTTGCCCCTTCTTCTTGCTCTTGAAATTCGGAGGATAGCCTATTATTTTGTAACAATTTTCCTTCAAATGGCCTTTATAACCACAATGCTCGCTGATTAGCCCTGGCTTCTTGCCTTTGAACATCTAGCCCCTTCCTGCTAACATTGTTAGTGGTTCCTTATTTGTTTCCACAATATCTAGTGTTCTCTGACTTTCTTTCTGTACAACTACAACATATGCTTGATTAACTGACAAAACTGGCATTTTCTGCAATATATTGCTTCTTACTTGACTGTAACTCTCATTGAGTCCCATGAGAAACTGTAGGAATCTTTGCCTCACTAGATATTCCACATAAGGCCTCGGTTCTTCACAGTCACAAGAAGGTAACGGGGCCAAAATATCTAACTCATCCCACAGATCTTTCATTTTTGAGAAGTATGAAGTAACTGACTCAGTTCCTTGGTTTAGGCTTGCAATCTCAGCCCAAAGTTGATAGATTCGAGTCAAATTATCCTGGTCAAGCCTCTCTTTGAACTCATCCCATACTTTCTTCGCACTTGAAGCATACATGATGTTAGGCACCAACTCATTTGCTACAGTGCTACTTAACCAGGAAACCACAACAACATTACATCTCTCCCACTGTGTTTCCAATTCTCCTTTGTACGATTTCTTTACACATGTATCGTCCACAAACCCTAGCTTGTTCTTCACTAATAGTGCAACCCTCATTGCTCTGCTCCATAGGGAATAGTTTTCCGGCCTTGTGGGCTTCAACGAGATCAATGCTGTGCCACAGGTGCATCTGAATCTCGAAGAAACAGTGGGTGATTGTGAGGTAGTTGTGCAATTTCATCTGTCGCCATAGCTGAGCTTCAAAAAATTCTGCAATTTCTCAAAATTCTGCAACTTCAATCACTTCGATCTATGCAATTATAACGATCGAGGCTCTGTACCATGTAAATTTGTTGAATCTACACTCATTGTTCTTAGATTGATAGCATGCAATCGAATCTAGGGAGGAGCTATGAAGGATCTAGAAGAAGGAAAATGAGGAGAAGAGAAAAGCATTTTTACTTCTGTTGAAGAAGAAGAGAGAGTACAACTGATTTTTGGAGGGGCACTATTTATTTAAAAGAAATAATATGCCCCTTTCCACTTTCTAACAGTATGACCCCAAACTTCCTTTCTTTACATTTAGGTCCATTTATTAGCTTTCTAACTAACTAACAACTAACTCTAATTAGTGTTCTTGATAGTATCATTTGCCCAAATACGATCAAAAGACTAGTGTTTACAACAAATGAGCAAATGAATAATACGTATTTTAACATAAACTATGATTCATCAACATATATTCTCATAATTGTCACTTAACTCTGATAAATTAACGTGATTTGAGATAAAAACAACATATGCATACTAATAACCTGCTTGTCCAAACTTCTCCAATCCATTAAAAAGTATTTTTTTTTTCAAAGTTGGTGTGTTTGGCCAAACTTTTGGAAGAAAAAAAAAGTGCTAATTTTTTTTAAAAAATACACTTAGAAACAGTTTTTAAAAGTTTGGCCAAACACTAACTGTTGTTCAGAAGTGATTTTCAAATTAATTAGCCAAACACAAACTACTTCTCACCAAAAGTACTTTTGAAAAAAATACTTCTAACAAAAAATATTTCTCAAAATAAGCTGATTTTTGCACACTAGCAAAACGGCCTATGAGTCTTTGCCCTTTACGTTCTATTCATTAATGTACAAATTTTCTGTTCTATCAGATTGGAGTTGACTTACTACAAGTGTCTATAACAAATTATCTATGTCAAGTCTGATATAATAACCTGATAGGCTAATAATCAACTACAATAACTAATTAAATTACAGTATGAGTATAAATATTCTTCACACTGTCAATATATATATAACTTAGCCTATCTTGTTTTTTCTGATGCAGACACATTATGTTCTGCTGCTCTCTTCCTTTAAAGAGCAACTGCAACAACATGTTCGTGTCCATGCAATGGAAGCAGTCATGGCTTGTTGGGAGCTTGATCAATCTCTACAAAACTTAACAGGTCACACAATATTCTCTACTCTATTTTTTCAGATTTCTCCTACTATAACTGGCCTATCTCACTTGTTACTTGATGTTTTGATGAAATACTCATCACCTAGATTAAAAGTTCACACGTTACTGGAATTATTGCCTGAGCCATAATTTTTATTAAGGAGTGTCAAAATATATAGGGGAGTCATATACATAAAAATAAATTTGTGACCTAGCTAAATATTGTAACTTGCAAAGGAGTGTCAATTGGCACCCCTTAGCATAAGGTGGCTCCGTCACTGGCTAAAATAGAGGGAAAAGAAAAACTCTTCTCCACCTTTTCAACCATTACATACACATGTAGGCAAAGGTTACCGCATCTTATATTTTTCGGATTCAACTGAATTCAGTATTTTCATTATAAAATAATATTTATAAATATATTTCATATGTTAATATGTTTATTTTAGATGCTATGTTTTCGAAGAGTCTTTTATCCCTGTTAGAGATTCTAATGCCAGTAAGAAACATCAAGAACTTCTACTACCTTTCATTTTTATTTTTATTTTGTATAATATTGACATAAGATGAACTTAAATGGGGAATATAGTTCAGTAAAGATTCATATGGCCGGTCCCACTTGTTTGGAATTGAAACGTAATTATTATTGTATTAAAGTATGAACTCATAATTTCATAATTCAATACTAAAAACCTAATGATTAAACTCATCAAATTTGACTAATAGATCCATTTTTGTGTCACTTTTGAATGGTATAGTGATAATTGGATATGATTTGTTAACAGGGGTAGGACCAGGAGAAAGTACAGGTGCAACTATGTCAGATGATGATGATGATGACCAATTAGCAGAAAGTGAGACAAACACAAACTGTTATAATGGAGTTTTAGATGGATCAGATAGCACTGGCTTTGGTCCTCTTGTACCTACTGAAAGTGAGAGGTTCTTAATGGAACGTGTGAGACAAGAATTGAAACAGGAATTCAAACAGGTAAAGGATCACAAATTGGTTATGTACAATGGTTTGGTTGTGTGTGGATTTAGGACGGATTATGCCGGTTCAATTGAATCCATTGTTTTCGACTCAAATTATATACACATGCGAAAAAATTTGAATTAAAAGGCATACATATAATAGCATCACACTCGTCCGCCATCGAAGCCTTGGAACAACAGTAAAGCTGTCTACGTGTGACCACGGATTTGAGTCGTGAAATGATCAGCATGCTTGCATCAGTGTAGACTGTCTATATCACAGTTCCTTAAAATGCGGTCTTTTCCTAAACCTTGCGTAAATATGAAATACTCCGTAAATCGGACTGCCCCATTTTTACCTCTTTCTATCCATTAATTCTGAATTTTGGATATGCATCTATCTATTAACTACAATTAGTTTCCTCTTTTTTCTTTTCTAGGGATACAAGGAGAAGATTGTGGACATTAGAGAAGAAATTTTACGCAAAAGAAGAGCAGGAAAGCTGCCTGGTGACACTACATCTGCCTTAAAAGCTTGGTGGAAGTCACATTCCAAGTGGCCTTATCCTACAGTAAGTATACTGTAACTCTTCATAATAAGTTTGATACGGTAATACAACAACAACAACAACATACCCAGTATAATCTTATATAGTGGGGTCTGGGGAGGGTAATGTGTACGCAGACCTTACCCCTATCTTGTGGAGGTAGAGAGGATGTTTCCGAAAGACTCTCGGCTCAGGTAAGCATAGGTACCACAATAATAATAAGAAAACAAGACGGGACTACACCGAAAAACCATGTAAAAGCAGCATACATAACAAGATAGTAAGATGATCGAAGTGCAAAAAAATAACAGGTATTCAAATAAGCCTACTACCAACCAAATGTGAGAGTACGTAACACTACCGGTATGAATAATCTAGACTGCCTAACCTACGATCATAATCTTCGACTTTCATACCTTCCTATCACGGGTCATGTCCTCGGTCAGCTGTAGTTGCGCAATGTCATGTCTAATCTCCTCACCCCAACTCTTCTTCGGCCTACCTCTATCTCTCCTAAGTCCCTCTAATGTCAATCTCTCACACCTCCTTACCGGAGCGTCTGTGTTTCCTCTTCACATTTTCAAACCATCTAACCCGTGCTTCCCGCATCTTGTCCTCAACAGGAGCCACACCTACCTTGTCCCGGATAACTTCATTTCTAATCCTATCTAATCTGGCACGTATCATGATATTATAAGTTACATGATGTTATAGGTAACCTTCGTTTCTTTGATAGTGTATAAATTTTTACATGTTAAATTGACCTATAACATCATGTAACTCTTCGCAATAAGTCAAATATGGTAATTCGACAAACAAAGTAACAATATCTAATATAATGGATACCAAAAATTCCCTGTATTATAACTTGTTAATCCTTTATAACATTATTCACTTTATGGAACAAAACTATATTAGGAGGAAGATAAAGCAAAGCTAGTGCAAGAGACAGGGTTGCAACTAAAACAGGTCAACAATTGGTTCATCAACCAAAGGAAAAGGAATTGGCACACTACTCCATCATCTTCTTCTACACAGAAAAGCAAACGAAAGAGGTAGGATGATTCACTTACTGTTTTAACTTTATCATATGCTTTACAAAGTTTATACTTATTAATTATAATTATTGGTAAAAGTAGTGCAGGTGAAAAATCAAGGAATGATCACTTTACATGATGCATGGGGAACACATATTGGCGAACTTAAAAAAATGTATTTGGTAAGATGGAAGTCATTTTGTGTACGAAAGGTATTTTCTGGCTATTGATCTGCAAACCTATATAGATTACTCCCTCCGTTTGTTTTTACTTGTCATATTTCGCTTTTCGAGAGTTAATTTTCACTAATTTTAAAGCTAAATTGCATTAGATTATTTTTAATTTTTTAAAATTAAAATTTAGATATTCGGAATTTTTCTCATATCAATATGGTAAAAAAATCCATACTAAAACGTCGGTCAAATTTTATGTAGTTTGACGCTCGAAAAACGAAACATGACAGGTAAAAGTGAAAGGAGGGAGTAGTTGGCACGGGAGTTCATCAAAAGTTGGTTTGAATTAGTAAATTGCAGCAATTTACAGTGATGAATTTAGCTTATAATAAGCAGTGGGTGCACAACTGCGCATACATCTACTATCTCAAACTTTAGACTGTATCTCGTAAGTCGTATACTTTTAAAATCATTCTTTTTATAAAAAAAAAAAAGTGTATCAATTAGAAGCGCAGCCGGTGTCTTTATGTGGATCTAGACCAATGTATTATAGGTTTTGCAGTTTTGGATCTAGACCAATCTCTTTTCATGGTCTCGTGCTAAGAAGGGGTTGACTTGGCGTAATTGATAAAGTTGTTATCATGTGATCGGAAGATTATGGGTTCGAACCGTAAAAATTACATCTTACTAAAATACATTGTTACATACGTACAATAAAACTTTATAGTCCAGTCTTTTCTTGAATATACACATAACGAGAGCTTAGTGTACCAGGCTGCCATTTTTACGATCTCATGATCAAATAGTGTACACTTTACAAGAATGAAGCTTATCCATTTAAGTGGAAAATTGCTTTCACATCTTAACTTTAGTGTTTTAGATTTTAAAACGATGGTGCTATACTTTTTTGCCGTTGGGATAGGACACAATAAGATCTCGTATATAGTGACACTAAGCTCGTATGCAGATAGAGATTAATGCTTTCGCAATTTTACTTATTTTGTGTTGCTTATAATCAGGATGAATTTAATATCCTTAGCAAAAAAATTATACTCTCGTGTCTACAATAAGTGGCCAATTTATTTTAGGCACATCTATTAAAGAAATACTAAATTCTAGACAAAAATAAATAGTGTGACTAAACTACTCTTAATTAAATATTGCAGCATAGCTATAATAACACTTACTTCTCTTCTCAAATATGAGGAGTAAATGACTTTTTAGGGATACGTACACAAGGATAATTTTGAAAAAAAATAAATTGAATTTTTTCTGGTATATAAATGGACACTTATTTTAGACCAAAATAAAAAAACAAATTGGTCACTTATTGTGGACCGGAGGGAGTATTGTTTCTCTCTACGCTTATAATATACTCCCTCCGGTTCACAAAGTGACCAATTTGCTTTTTTATTTTTGTTCAAAATAAGTGTCCAGTTATATAATCAAGAAAGAATTCAAAATGTTTTTACAAAATAACCCCCATGTACATATTCCTAAAAAGTTTTCTTACTCCTCACATTAAATGTTTAATTAGGGGTAATTTAGTCATAGTAGGTATTTTTATATAGAATTTAGTATTTTCTTAATGGGCGTGCTAAAAGTAAATTGGTCACTTATTGTGAATCCGAGGGAGTAGTAATACAAATTACCTTTTTAACATTATTTGATCAGGTACTTGGTTCATAATTATAGTTTGACTAGTGCATTAAATAAATAACATTGGAACAAAATATGTATTTAATATATTAAATACATAAAAGAGGGTGAATGAGAAATGGAGGAAATGAAATTTTTGAGTGAAATTTCAAAGTTTTCCCCCTCTTGACAATGAGACATTGTCTCATATTGGAAGAGGAAAAGAGTTTTGGTGGGTATATATACAATTGTTCTTCTTGTAGCTCTTAAAGAGTTAAGAAGAAGGCAACCCTCGCGCCGTCGTCGTCGTCGCTCACTCGGATCAGCTCGGCTTCGGTCAAATGATCGATTGATTGATTAATTTTTTGGACCAAATTTATTTGTTGATAGTAAATATTAACGTAATATTATCCGCGTTTGTAATGAATATGTTCCAATTCGTGTATTGTCCCACCAATTGCAATAACAGCCTAGTGCTCCTCCCACAATGGCCAAGTGCTTACTCAATAACAAGCCTAGTGCATGCTCCACCATGGGCAAATTCTGGGTGGCGGGTCAGTCTCTTCATAGCTGACTGCACTATAAATATGTGCAGCAACAGTTAGAGAAAGTACACCGAAAATTGAAAGCTATTGATCTCCTCTTCAGTTTGAACTCAACGTTGGTTATAGATTGCAGTCCTTCCTCTCAGTATTTCCATAGGATTTTCTAAGTTTCTCCTCCTTCTTCTGCATACTTTTAGCATCGAACAAAGCAACAATAAGTGTGATTTACTACCGAACTTTGTGTTCGCTGAAACACTGAGGTTTGAAGTACTATTACACCAGTGTGTAATTCGTTCTATCTTGGGAGGAAATAATCCATAACACTGGGTACTAGGAGGGGATTAAATTCCTTAAGGAAACACTGTGAATTCAGTGGGCTCGAGTTGGTTTCCTGTTATTTCGTTGTTCATTTCTGTTTATGTTCAATTCTATTTATGTTCATTTATATTTCCAGAATTATTTTACAAATACAGTTATAACTAACAAGCTTCGGTCCAGAAGCCTTCCTCTTCCAAAAATCTTTTCATATTCCAATATGGGACAATGTCTCATTGTCAAGGGGGGAGGGGGAGACTTTGGAGTTTCACTCAAAAATTTCTTTTCTCATTCACCCTCTTTTATGCATTTAATATATTAAATACAAAAAACCCAACAATTACCGTCAGTAATGACTTTGTTTGATCTCCTTGAACCTAGATCTTGGGATCTCCAGTCTTCTAGGTAGAGTTACCGCTACTATGACTTTTTCTCGGCCACAGTCCCATTTTCCTTGATGATTTCTCAACTACCTTTCTAGTTAGGCCTTTTGTAAGTGGATCTGACACATTATCACTTGACTTTACATAATCAATCGTGATAATTCCTCTAGAGCGTAATAGCCTAACGGTTTTATGTCTTTGTCATATATGACGAGATTTACCATTATACATAACGCTCCCAGCCCTTTCAATTGCCGCTTGACTATCGCAATGTATGCATACTGGTGCCAACGGTTTAGGCCAAAATGGAATATCTTCCAAGAAATTCCAGAGCCATTTAGCTTCTTCACCGGCTTAGCCTCCATTGTAGAGCGGGCAATAAAAGTTTGTTTGGACGACTTCCAAGATACCGCTCCCCCACCAATAGTAAATACATATCCACTTGTGGAATTGGAATCCGGTGATCCAATTTGCATCACAGTATCCCTCAATGACTTCAGGATATTTACTGTAGTGCAAAGCAAAGTCCTGGGTATGTAATAAATACACCAAAACTCGTTTCATGACTATCCAATGAGATTGACATGGATTGCTCGTATATCGACTCAATTTACTTATAGCACAAGCAATATCTGGTCGTGTACAATTCATGATGTACATTAAGTAACCCAACACACGAGCATAATCCGATTGTGATATGCTTTGGCTTTTGTTCTTTGCTAAAGCAAGATTCACGTCAATTGGAGTCTTTGCAACTTTAAAACCCAAATGCTTGAATTTTTCAAGTACTGTCTTAATATAATGAGATTGTGACAATGCGAGACCTTGAGAAGTCTTATGGATCTTAATTCCCAGAATTAAATCAGCAACTCCCAAGTCTTTCATATCAAACTTGCTAGTTAGCATACACTTAGTAGCATTTATGTTGGCAATGTTATTACTCATTATGAGCATATCATCCACATATAAGCAAACAATGATTATGTGATTTGAAATATTTTTAATGTACACATATTTATCACATTCATTTATTTTAAAACTATTTGACAACATTGTTAGATCAAATTTTGCGTGCCATTGTTTGGGTGCTTGTTTTAGTCCGTAAATGGACTTAACAAGTTTACATACCTTCTTTTCTTTACCTGGAACCACAAACCCCTGAGGTTGTTCCATGTAAATTTCTTCCTCCAACTCTCTATTTAAGAAGGCTGTCTTAACATCCATTTGATGAATTTCAATACCATAAACTACAACTAATGCTACTAATGTTCGTATGGGCATAATTTTGTAACTGGAGAGTATGTATCAAAATAGTCAAGACCTTCTTATTGTCTATACCCTTCGACCACAAGTCTTGCCTTATTTTTGTCAATAGTGACATCATCTTTCATTTTCCTCTTAAAGATCCATTTAGAACCCAACGGTTTATGTGAGCACGTGATTTTTGCCCTATATGAGAATTATTCCCAAAAATTCAAAATAAAATAGTTTTGCATTGTGTGTGACTTTTTGTGGATTTTTGCGTTATTTTTTCTTTTATTGTTTGTATTTGTCTATGCATTTTTGTTTGCTTAAATTAAAAAAAATATAAAACTATGTCACATTTTTTGCATTTAGGATTTAATTCTACAATTAGGAGTAATCAAGTTTGTTTTACAAAAATAAAAATCACAAAAATAGGCATCTTTCGCATTTTTTAGCATTTAATGTCAAAATTATGCAATTTTATTTTTTATTGGTATTTATTGTGTATAATAATTATTATTAGGACCTTAATTAGTATTTTTTTTGAGTTAAGTTAGTTTATAACTTAATTTAGAATTTTAGTGTTATTAATTAAAAGAAAAGAGAAAAAATAAGAAGAACAAATTCGGATTGGGCCAATTTTCGGAATTAAAATTAGGCCCAAAACTAATTCTACCCAACCCAAATATCCCAAACCCTACCCTTAACATATCAGCCGTCATTTTATTTTTTTGGTTACATTTAGTCTTCCATTTTGAAAGAATAGAAGACTAAGTCTTCCTCTCCATAACCAAACACAAAAAAAAACCTAACCTAGCAAAACCCTAGCCATGGCCGCCAACGAACACTAGCCGCGACCTGCCCCCCATCCCCCCGTCGCCCAGCTCCCTCCCACCAACAGTGACGCCCAGCACCACCATCTCGCCGCCAACGAACCAAAAAATTCCGTCGTCAATCTGACGACCAACCAAACAGCCTCCATCGCCTCCACAGCAGCTGGTCGTCTTCTCCAGCATCACCGTCGACGACCAGTG
>MU755419.1:4788-24352 GCA_026770625.1 Nicotiana glauca
ATTTGGCCCGAATCGTGGTCAGAGTGGCTTCCGCTTTCTCCAAGTCTTCTTGATATTCGAGGGCTTTCTTTTCCAAACTGTTTATGAGTACCTCGTCAGCCTGGCTCCTTTTTGACCTCTTTGTGGTTGACTTCATCTTTTGGATTTGGGCTTGGAGTGCTTGCTTCTCTTGTGCCCAATTGACCCTTTCCTGATCGAAATCAGCCTGTTGTATGTCCATGGCTGCTTCCAGTATTCCTTTATCCTCTCGCAAGGTGTCAATATAAGATTGAAATTCTCGTGCCGTTTTGCTTTTAGCCTTCCTGACTCTGGACTCTATCTCCCTCTCCCAATCGACTGCATACTTTACAGACCTTTCTGCTCTTTGTTCGGGTATCGCTTGGTTGTGGAACCACTCGAGGTATGCGAAGCTTACTTCTCCTCGTTCTCGGTCGGCCACCATTTCATCGGTGACAGAGAATCGGCTACCAAACCAAACCTTTTGCGTGTAAGATTCCTTTGGGAGTTCCTCTGTTGTGAATTCCCACACGAACGGACGCATATCTTCTGTCAGGGGTCTCTTCTGTTCTCTCCCTAACTGGCGCATGACGCGTAATGGGGCGTATGGCTGAAAACCCCTAAAACTCATTAGTATGTAGAACGGGCGATACATTGACATGTGCATAACTTTAGCAGAAGGGAACCAATAGTAGTTCCAAGTGAGTTCATCCGCCTTCAAGGAACTGAGTAATTCCCGCCAGGCCTTCACCCCATTTGGAAGATTACAACGTGCAGCCCTGCTTGGATGGCAACGAATGTAATTCAGCCAATCTTCGCTGAAATTTATCACTATTGGGTGATGATAAAGATGCTCTATAAACCACATTTGCAGCAAGATGTTACATCCTTCGAAGTAATATCCACCTTCTTGGCATCGAGTTAATGCTCGAAAAATGTCCCCCAATATCATTGGAAGAATAATATGTTCTTCGCTACTTTGCAAATATGAGACCACTGCTGATAAACGAATTCTGATGCGCCCATCTCGCTCTGGAAAAACCATGGTCCCTTGAAAAGCAATCATGAATGCGAAGGTTCTCAAATCCCCCCATGCGTCGTAACTTAATTGGTTGACAAATTTTGTGGTTGAGAATCTCTCAAATCCTTTCTTGTCACCAAACCTGTCGTAAAGATACTTCAAGGGAACCCAACCTTCGTTTAAGCAATCCATCGGGATTCGACGGAGGCATAATTTCTTCAAAAAGTTATTCACACCCACTTTTCTGGGAGCGGCGGGTTTCTTTCTGTAAAGATCCTTCCAAATCCTGTGAGCCCCCCTAATTCTTCTAAGGTGGGTGTCATTTCACAATCTTTGAATCTGAAGACATTATTTGTTGAATCCCAATAACTCACCAAAGCCCCAATCATATCCATGTTCGGCTCAATTCCCATGACGTCTGGAAGAAATTTGAGGTGCTTGAAAACCTAATTTCGTTCCCAAGTAGCAAAACTAGCCCACCAGTTACGGAGAAGGCTCGGGATCTCATCTCGGATCATAAACATAAGAGGCATTTCATCTCTTGCCCTTTTCTAACCATTTCTTTATGGGGGCACCATGCTGATCCTAGAAAAGAGAAAAAAAAATAAAATTTAAAACTTTCCTAAGCCTAAGAGAAAATTTTCATTGCTTATTGCTACTCTTTTTTTTTTGTTGAAAAAATCTGATCTTGTTAACACGGCCTTTCAGCGCTTGAAAAAGATTTGAAGGTTGCGTAACAGGATCCGGTATAACACATAGGTAGTTGTTTTCACAAAACAAGTCCTTCGGTGCCCATTTGTAGGCGTTTGGCTTTTTTCCCAAGAATGGTGTTACCTTGACTAAAGACATTTATTTACCCCCTAAATTTAACATTTTTTTTTGAAAAACAGAAATAGTTGAGTCCGATATGGGTTGACTACGTATCCCACATCCGGTGAGAATCAAAACTTGCGTAGTTCAAACAAAACAAACTATTTTTTGAACTTGTGATTAAATTCCTTAACCCTATATACTGCTATTTCCTTCTTCAACTCTCTTTTTTTTTCTTTTTTTTTCTTCATATAAGTCGGTCAGCATGCAGGTCCGAAACAAATATATGCACAAACAAGATGCATCATGGTGGTCTTTTCATTTCAGGTACACCTGTCCTAGACAGACCCAATCCTTGTGTTGAGTCTCCTAAGTCGAAAATGCACATGATGCAAACAAACGTTCCTACTAGGGATCCAGCATGAGGCTTTGTTATTCTAAGTTAACATCCTGTTGGAGAAAGTATCTAGACTGGCTTACTCGAGCGGACCACTCTAGCCGAGGAGGGTCAGTGTACCGGTAGCATTGCTTTCCGGCTTAACTAGTGGTGCTCCCTGCCTAAAACATGTGTGACTAGAAATCCTTCACCGGGTGCCAAGCACCTCGGTTATCTCAAAGAAAGCGGGCTATGTCAAGCAAATGCCCATTTTTTATTTCAAGAAGACTCAGAGGAGAAATGGGTTTCGGCACATTTTATATATAGTTCACAAAATATCAAAGAGGTAGAAGCAACATTTAGCACATTAAAACAAACATATAATAAAATCAGATAATAAATAAGCCAAATACAATAATTATTCAAAGCTCGAATTCTTAAAACCCTAAACCGACGGTTCTGGATTTGTGTCCCCAGCAGAGTCGCCAGAGCTGTCACACCTCCTTTTTACATCAGCTGTGTTTCGAATGCATACCTGGAATTCGACAGCAGAAAAATGGAGAAAGAAGAGATCAGTAGCAGCTCACAACAACAGCAAACAGACAGCAACAAAACCAACAGATAAACCAAGAGCAATTTTAGAGTTCCAAAGACAAATCGCAAACACAGTTCCAAACAGCTTGTGAGACCAAACAGGATTAACAAGACAGACCCAAAATAACACCTCGAGACTTAAACTTTGAACTCGAAAGCTGGAATATAGACAATCAGCCCCCCTTTCAGTAGCTTTTAACTCTCACAAGTGCTCCATCTAAGTGATTAAAGGGGAAGCCTAAAACTGATTTTAAAACTCTAACAATACTCCTTCCAATGCTGGACTTCAGGGTCAATGGAAAAGAGCAGAAGAGAATTGGTTGCTTCTTTTCGAGTGTGACTTATGAAGACTCTCTTTTTTCTAACTCTTTTCTTTTGATCTTTCAAGGACTGGAAAGAAGCTCTCAAAGATTGGAAATCTCTGATCAAAGACTAAAAACAAACTCCCTCCAAGACTGGAAAATCTGCCCCCCTTTAACTATTCTGAAAACTTTCCTTTTATAACCAAAAAGACTAACCCTTCCAGCCTATTTTTCACTCAAACTTATTAAAACATTTCCCTGTTATTCCCTGAAAAATCACTACCGCTTGTCCCTTATTATTTAACTTTAAAGTGTATGGACAGGCTAATTTTAAAATTCAGTTAAGTATGGGTAGTCTGCTATTGTTCTTTTTTTTTAATTCAATTCTTTCAAATTTTGTAAACATGGTGTCCATGCGACCTCTTTTCTGACCCTAAAGTGTATCGATCACTTATTATTCCACTACTATCTCCTGACAACCAACTCACTGGACTATTTTCAAACTTCTCAAAACTCCAAACTAACCTTGAAAGTTTTATTAGGAATGCAGCTATAACCAAACTTAACTTCAATCAAATTCAAATCAACTAACTGAGGCAAATGGACTGAAACCAATGAAACAGAAAATGCATTCAAACTGAAACGGGCAATCAACAGCACTTAGGGATTGATGAATTTAATCCAAATATTATTACGGACTAAGCATGTGAACTGACTTCTAAGCTTAAAAATTCGAACAGACTGACCTAGTTCAATCGCAGAATCAAACAGAAATGAAGCTGGAGAAGAAGAAATAATGGAACCGAGACAAAACTAACAGATAACAAATGAAAGAGAAGAGAATTGATAAACAAGTACCTGGAAAATCATGGCGGACCAAACAAAATGAAACTGCCTATCGCCTCTCTTTCTTATTTGGGTCAAAACAAAGTTTAAATGCGTGTTTTCAATATGAGAACACTCGGCTAAACTCTGATTCAAACCAAACGATGCCTCACAGACCATGTTCGAACTTCGAGTTAAAAATTAGGGGTTTCTATTGCTTTTGGTGTTCGAAGAATTGGGGTAGGGTTTGAAGGGAAATGGAGGTGGTTATGGGATGGGGGAAGCCTAGGGGTGGTGTACTGTGGGTTTGGAGTCAAGGGGAGGCACCGCCGCCACCGGGGTTTTATGGCGGCGGCTAGGGTTCTTAAATTGAATTCAATATTCGAAGCATTCGGGCTTGATTCGAGGGGAAATGAGCACGGGGTTGGAATAGGGAGGTCTTGAGGTCCGATGGTGTGGAGGTGGGGTTAATTGGGTAAGTTAGGGTTCCGGCGGGTTCTTCGATCTGAAATTCAAGCCGATTGGCAGGGATTCGAGATTAGCCGATATGGGGGTTGGGACAGGGAGGTTATGGGGATCTCCGGGTGTAAAGATGGTGGCATTTGGCCTACCGGAACTGCCGTGAGGCAATTTTCGATAGGCGGGGGACGGTGGTTTACGGTGGCGGTTAGGGTTCTGGTTCGTTTCTTTCAGAGATGAAGGGGGTAGTTTGGGAATGAAGTGGCCAACAGGGGTTTGGGGGGGGGGGTATTGGTACATGAAATTAGCTCGATTAATCCGAGCCGTTAGATCAAATGATCTTAACGGCTTGGATCAATTGATGAAGCGAGAATGGGGTCGTTTGGTATGGAAACGAGGTCGTTTGGGAAAATACGGAGGCGGGTAAAAGGCTGGTAGTGGATCGGGTTATTTAGACGGGTAAGGGGACAGGATCTCGACCGTTGGATTGAATGGAATGGTCGGCTGAGATCTGAGATGCCAAAACGGTGTCGTTTGGTTGATCTCAGAGACGGGCCAACACTGGTCCGGGCATAGGGATTCTTTGGGCCTGGTCTTTGGTCCAAATTAAAATGGCCCATTTCGTTTTTCTCTTCATTTTCCATCTCTTTTCTTTTCCTTTTTAATTCCTAATTTATTAAAAATCCAAAAATTCTAAACTACTTTACAAAAGATCAAATTAACTTACTAATTAACTTCTACACACAATTAAATATTAATCAAAATAAATCAACAGCTAGACCTTTAAGTGCTAAAGAATGTAAAGCGTATATTTTTTGTGATTTTGTAAATACTTAATTTCTCCTAATAAAATCTAAAAATATAAACGCAATATATATTTTTTTGTATTTTATATTAGTTCAACAAATAACACGCACAAAGAAATGCAAGTAAATACGAGAAATAACACAAAAATCACACACAAACACAAATAAAATATTTTATTTTGGTTTTTTGGGAGTAATCCTCCTGTAGGGCAAAAATCATGTGCTCACAATTAGATTTAGTCGGCTTTGTTGCTCTACACTGGGCTTGTGTCCATCCTTCATGAGAATTTTGTGCAGGCAAAAGGCTGGACTAATGCCCTTAATATCAGACATCGTCCATCCAATTGCTCACTTGTGCTCACGTAGCACTCTCAACAGCTTCTCTTCCTGCAATCTAGACAAGTCAGAAGAAACAATGACAGATAAAGTGTCAGAGTCACCCAAATAAGCATATTGAAGGTGAGGTGGGAGACGTTTAAGCTCCAATTTTGGGCCTTCCTTAATGGACGGCTTTGGAGGCGGTCCTTCTGGCCTATTCAATGGCTCAAAGGGGTGTATCCCTTGCACATACGCACAAGAGGTATCTAAGATGTGCAACGTCTCTTCAACCTCATCATCACTCCACAGGCTATCAAACAACATAAGTGCTTTCTCTAGAGAATCATCTAGATATACACTTGGGTCTTGAATTTGCTCATCAGCCTCAATAACAGATATCATTGAGAGCTCCTCATAGTGGCGGCGAAGTTGGATTGCTTTGTAATCATTAAAAATAGCTTCCTCGTCGTCTACCCTCAATATCATTTTTCCCTCTCTCACTTTGATAATTGCATCACCAGTAGCCAAGAGAGGTCGCCCCAATATGATTGGAACCAGTTCATAAGCCTCATAATCGAGGATAATAAAATCAGCAGGGAAGATAAATTTTCCAATTTGCAGCAACACATCTTCAATAACCTCCTCAGGGTGTGCTATCGACCTATCAGCCAGCTGCAACATCACAGTAGTTGTCCTTGGAGCTCCCAGACCCAATTGCTTGAACAAAGATAAGGGCATCAGATTTATGCTTGTCCCAAAATCGCTAAGAGCACGTCTCACATCGATATTACCAATTCGCACAGGGATGGTAAAGCTGCCAGGATCCTTAAGCTTTTGAGGGAGCTTATTTTGGATCCTTGAATTGCACTCCTCAGCAAGTGCAACTGTCTCGAATTCAGTCAATCTTCTCTTGTGAGCCACTATATCTTTTATGTACTTAGCATACTTTGGAATTTCACGAAGCAAATCAACAAGTGGGATATTCAATTGAACCTGGCTCAACATCGAGAGAAATTTGATGAACATGCGATCATCATTCTTTTTCTGCAATCTCTGGGGGAAAGGGGGTGGTGGCCTTGGGGCCTCCACTAGGTCTGGAATTTCAGCGACATTATTTGGCTCGTGTGTAACATTAGGGATCAACTCCCCCTCAGGTATGGGCTTGTCTTTCCTCTTCTTTGGCACTTCCTCTAGATCCCTCCCATTTTTAAGTGTAACTGCATTCACTTTAGGGTTCTTCTCTATATCACTTGGGAGAGCGCCTGCAGGTCTAGTGTTTTGATTTGTCGCTAACTGCCTTATTTGCCTCTCAAGATTTCTGAAATCGGTCCTAAGCTGCTGATTGTCAATCAACAACTTCTTTAGCAAATCATTGGTACTTTCTTCCATTTGTTGAGGTGGACTTTGAGGCTAATTGATCCCCCCTTGGGGTCTATGCTGATTCTGATTCTGCTGATTTCCACCCCATGAGAAGTTTGGATGATTCCTCCAATTTGGATTGTAAGAATTTCCACATTGTGCATGCTGATTCGGTGGACCTGTGTTCTGTTGCCCCACATAATAGATGGATTCTGGATTTGTGGGGCACATGTCACTCATATGATTGTCACCACATAATTCGAAACAAATAGCCATTTGGTGCACAGGTTGCATTGTTTGTGGTTGCTGCATTGTCATCCTATTCATCTGCTTGGCCAGCTTTGCAATTTCGGCTCTCATGGCTGACAAGTCATCGAGCTCAAGTAATCCAGCTACTTTTTGCTTAATTGCCTTTCGTGAATCCCCCTCACCTTGCCAATTATTATCATTAGCCGTGAAGTTATTCAGTAAGAACTGAATTTCACTGTACGATTTGGCCATGCAACTACCCCCACAAGCTGAATCAAGATTCATCTTTAATGCATCATCTAACCCATTTACAAAAGTGTGACCCAATACCTCGTCCGTCTGACAATGATGTGGACAGTCTCTGAGCATCTTCTTATACCTTTCCCATGCTTGGCGAAGTGTCTCGCCAGCTTGTTGTTCGAACCCAAGAATTTGACTCCTCAATATCTTTGTTTTCTTAGTAGGGAAAAACTTGATTAAGAATTTCCATGCCAGATCATCCCAAGTGCGGATTGAATTCGTTGGCTCCTTATTCAACCACTCCTTAGCTTCCCCGATCAGTGAAAAGGGGAAAAGTGTCAGCCTGCAAAGTTTTTGGAAACGTTCGGATAATTGTAAGTATCCATAATTTCCAGAAAATTCTAAATGTGCCTCTGCGGGTCTTCATGAGGTAAACACACAAATAGCCTTGTGGACTGGATTAGTTGCACCATGTATTGCTTGAGTTCAAAGTGCCCAGTGATATCAGGCTTCACAATAGCCTGAGTCATGTTATCCAGACTAGGCCTTGCGGCTTCAATCACCGCACGTACCTCGTTACCTGCCATCCCAATTGGTTGTGGTTGAACTATGATTTCCAAAACTCTTTCAATTCTGGTTCGAGCGTCCACCTCCCTTCTCAATCTGTGAAGTGTTCGTTCAATTTCGGGATCAAGAAGAAGGAAGTTGTTTGCGCTTCTACTTCTTCGCATTCAAGAAAAGATCTTGTATTAGCACAAACAAAGTGAATTGAAAATTAAAACTTGAATAAATAAATAATTAAAGCTCAAATCATTCAAGTAGCTAATCTCTAAGTCCCCGGAAACGGCGCCAAAAACTTGTAGCGACCAAAAAATACTCACGCAAGTGCACGTGATCATCGAGTAATAAAGTAGTGAGTAGAGTATCGTTCCCACGAAGACTTGTGATTAACTGTTGACAGATTTAAACTCAATTAACTTATCTATCCAAGAGGTTTTCCACAAAATAGAGGTATCACTAATTTACTACCTAAACTATCAAGCAATAATGTAACTAGAACAATTAACCAAACAACCAGCAATTTTCAAGTAACAAACAGTAGGAGAGAATATTCCAGGGTCACGGGCTAGCTAACAATCGTGTTGTGTTCTTGGCTTAAAATGCCTAATTGATTTATCGGGATTATTGATTGACAGGGTTGATATTACTCATTAAAATTTGTCGAGTTCTTACTCGCCTAATCGAGCTAACTCAATGCCTATATGTCTATGGAATTGAGATTAACAAGAATGCATTTACAATTCCTGTATTTCAACCAAGCAAGGCAATTGGGTATATGTCTATCCCAATTGCGAATCCGTTCCTCGAGGCCCAGGTTAAAGAACTTGCTCTATTTAATTCTATATGCAATCTAAAGTTCCCATTTTCGAGTTCAACTAAAGATTCGTAGATAGAATTTTACTGTTAGCTACTTAGAAAAATAATTAAAATCAGAATTAAATAAACAACCCAATATGATAAACCAACTTTGTCAAATTAAACTTCAAACAACAATATTCATGTTTCACCCATGACCCTAGAACAATGGGTTTTAGCCACTCATACTAGTGTTCATCACAATAGGGTTCAATTTCATCACAATTAGCAAAAACAAGGGGAAGAAAAGAAGAACTTGATGGTCAAATATCCTTCTTGCCTCTTACCTCTCTCTTTCTTGTTCTAGCCTATGAAAACCTTGATAAATAATCCTTGGGCGAGCTTGACTTTATATAGATTAAGTGAGGTTTCCTACAGATTTCCAATTATACCCCTGAACAAAGCTTTCCGAAATTTGAACTAGCGCGGTCTCGCACCTGGGCGCGCATCTGACCGCGCTAGTTGGACAACGTTCTGTGTTGGGCGCGCTAAAAGTAGCGGTGGCGCGCTAGCCCAGGTCCTTAATTCCTTGATTCTTTTCCTCGCCTTCGTGCGTACTCAGCTCCGAGGGATCGTTCTTGCTCTAAAATAGTTCCAATCACCTCTTTAAGGCATCACGTAGGCTCCTCGTCCTGCAATATGTATAAATCATAATTAGAGCCCATTTTAATCAATTAACCACATTATAACATTGGAACATAATCAAGCGGGAGCATAAACAATCGCTAAATTACCCAGATTCAGCTTATTATCAACAGTTAAAATAACTCTAAGTAAAACTAGAGAACAATAAGGTTGTGGTGAGTATGATATTCCATAGCCTAGAGTCCTACTTAATACCATACAATGATTTAAGAATCTACGAACTTGCAAGGTGTTACCTTTATTTCTAAAACCCTGTGGCAATCCATATATATCTCTTTACGCAAATTTTCTTGAAGGAAAGCATTATACAATGGACATGTATAATCAAGGCCCTTCCATTTGACCATATCCCTTAGCAATCAATCTAGATTTGAATCTCTCCACCTCCCCTGAAACATTGTACTTGATTTTGTATAGAATACAAAAAACTAAGGATGGTGACCTGCTTATCCATCCTCACATAATCTTTAAGTTAAATAGAAGTTCTGATTGACTTTCTAATATTTGCTGCAACAATAAGAACTAGCTCTCCTGGGAAAGGAGTTCAATCAACTACATCTGACTAAATGGTGAAAGCAGGCAACTTTGTTGATTGGCCTATGTCAGCACCACCATCTGATACTCGTTCTAATGTAGAATGAACTAAAGCAGACACATCTGACAGAGTATTTATACTAGGGAATGTTTGACATGTTGGCGTTGAACATGGGTAAGACTGAGGCATTTTGAACAGGATCTCTCAGTATGAGTATCAAGAATGGTTGTACAAAAATCATCATCTCCATAAAGGTTGTGAGAATTGCCATCATTATAAACCAAAGAAATATGATCATCTATATCAAGCTGAAAAGGAAAAATCTTTTTATGAAATATTACATCTCTGTCAACAAAACAAACTTTGTCATCCATATCAAAAAGCTTATACCCCTTTTAGAAGACTCTATATCCTAGCAAAACGGACTTCATGGACATTGCACAAAATTTATCCTACTTGGGTAACATGATTGCATAATATAAGCAATCTATGACCCTTTGATGGAACAAAGATGTCACCCTATTTTACAACACCTCAAAAGATGATTTGTTTTCCAAAACAATGAAAGGCATCCTATTAATAATGTAAGCTGCAGATAATACAACAACCTATTTTTGATTGTAGGCTTTCTTGAAATCTAATGGCTCGAGTGGTCTCCAAGATGTGCATATGCCTCCTTTCTATAACTCCATTTTGTTGTGGAGCGTAGGGGCAAGAACTTTAATATAAAATCTTATACTGTCTAACCAAGTCTCCATAAGAGCTATACTCAAACCCATTGTCACTGCTAAATTTTTTGATTATCTGACCAAGTTGATTAAGAATCATGGCAATAAAGGATTTAAGCAATTCACAAACATCGGATTTAACTCTTAATAGAAAAATCCAAGTTTACCTGAAATATTCATCAACTAAAGTGAGAAAGTATTTCATTCTATTATAAGGCCCCCATACATATATATGCGCTAAATAAAAAGGTGCAACTGCCCGGCTATCATTAAGTGAAAAAGGAACTCTAGTTTGTCTAGCCATAGGACAAACACCAAAGTGATTCAACAAAAAATCACTTTTATTAGGAAAAATCGCTTAAGATAGCCATGGGTACATGTCCTAATCTCATATGCCAAATCTTTGGATTAATCACTTCCTGTGCGACCATTGTTCTAACTTGATCTACTACTGTACTCTTATTTTAGAAACACAATATATATATAGACTACCATCTTCCTTACCAATTGATCCACTAGAAAAACAGTGATTAACTTCTACAATCTATACTAACAGTGATTAACTAGAGAAAAGAAACTACAGATTGATTAATTATTTTTGTTTTTTTTCAAATGGGTAAAAGTCCTAGGGATATAATCTTCACCTAGGTGTTAGCCTAATGGGTTAATTACATTAATACTTGTTTAATAATTGGGGTGTACTATAACTCTCAACTTTAAATTACCCACTCGATACCTCTCGGTCATAGAGTGATTTTGCTTAACTTGGCTTTCTTAAGCCCAAAAGGGTATTAAGTTAAATAGTTGATATGAGCTCAAACCGGATTTTCCTTATCTCTAGTTCAATCTTTTTAATTAGGCTAGTCAAAAATTTTACTAGCCTAATTTCTTGTTGGCCAAGTTTTCCTAGACCAGGCCCCTCTTGCTCAAGTAAAGACCAAGCAAAAAAGGCATGAATCAATGTTTGAAATGATTAATTCTAGAACTAAAGCATGAAAAAGGTTAAATAACTAACACCCAATCATAAACAAGCATTAGATTAATTATCCATAAGGTGTCCGCACTAGAATTTGGTCACAACCCTAGAAAATATCTAGCTCTTCAGAATAGAAATGAATGAAATAAAGAAGAAATACTAATTAAGGCCATAATACAAAATTAAAAAGATAAACTAATGTGTTTTCAACCCATATTGGTCACAAATTACCAAAAGTGACAAACTACAACGACTGTAGCTCAAAAAACTACCAAAAATTGCCCTAAAAAATGATTCTCATATATTTATAGTGGCATAAAGTTCACTGACAAAAATGCCATTTGGGAGGTTCGGAGGCTGCACAATTCCATGTGAGATTCGCACTTCACTTTCTCTGCATGATGAAGACTTTGGCGGTCGCATAATTTGGTCTATGGCCGCACTTCAGCTTCTACGGCCGCACTTTTCCTTATGCGGATGAACTTTTGGCAAGGCTTCATATTTGGTCGTTTTGCAAAATCTCTGAATTTTTTGAATTATTGTCAGTGCGACCAAGTTTTGTGGCCACACAAATTGTATGCGGTCCGCACTTTGCTTCAGTTATCATCTAAGCATCAATCACTAGATCTACGACTGAAAAGAGAATTTTGCGGTCCGCTATTTCTTCTACAGCCGCATAATTACTTATGTGAACTGCACTTTTGGCCTATTGTACTCCTTCATGCCTTATACGTAGGAATACTCCTTTTTAAGTTAGCTTTCTTTATTAAAGTCCAATTCTCCAATATTCCTCTAATTTTCACTATTTCATTAATTTTGGGAACAGAAATCTAAACTTTCAGACTAAAATTAAAGTAAGAAGGAACTAATAAGTGGTTAAAATCTACACTTATTAACTCCCCCAAACAAAAGTCTTTATTTGTTGTCACACCTCCTTTTTTACACACCTACCCCGAAGAATAAATGTATAAGAGAGTTTTTCCAATTTAAGTGACATTATTCGAATTGGGATTATTTATTTATTCTTAGAGTCGCCACTTGGGATAGGATTGGTTATTGGTGTCCCAAGTCACCGGTTTAATTTAAATCCCAAATCGAGAAAAATTGTCGACTTCCCAATTGGAGTCTGCGAACCAGAAATTCTGTTGATCCGAGGGAAGGTGTTAGGCACCGACGGATCCCGTGGTTCTAGCACGGTCGCTTAAATTATTATGAATGGCTAAAAATTTAATTTTTACATGCTCCAACCTATAGTGCAATTTTATAATTATTTACCGCTTTTTAGCTATTTTTCGAAAGGGAACGTCGTTTAAAAATGTATTTTCGGATCACGTCACATGAAATGCACCCGGATCCTCGACACATTCTTATTCAACGTTTTTGGATTTGAATTTGGGTCGCATGAAATGCACACCTGTATTTAAGAAGGTAAGATTATTAAAAACGCGCCTAAAGTGACTAACGTCTTTCTAATTTTGTGGGAGGCCGTGAAATTCGTTAAACGGGCGGTCCCGAATATCTAAGCATTTTAATTAAGTAGTTAATGAGGGCCCCGCAATTTGTATATTATTTGGCGAGGCTCGTCTCATATTATTGTTAAAAGGCCAGTCATAAAGCAAACTAAAATTTTTCTATTTATTTGTCTCTAATAGGCCAATTAATTCACAAATATAAATTCGGGCCTCGAATTCAAGTCTGAATTCAAATAAAAGGGGAATACCCTTTTAGCTTGAACCCACCACCTAATTCGAAACTTGAATTTATACTTGTGAATTAGTACCCCGTATTCCTAATATAATTTTAGAGGGATTTTTTGATTTGGAACAATTTTTGGGGCCTACAAATTGGCCCAAACATGAAAGTAATTTAGTCATATGAGCTGGACTGGGTTCCATTTGGATCACTAACAATTAATAGAAATCAGTATTGTATCAGCAAAGTCCTACTAACATTTGAATAAACAGGTAATTGAGCATATCGAATTACAAATTTCGCTCCTATTTTGACGCTTACTTAACTGAAACGAGAATTGTCACTAAAATTCCATAATCATTCTGGTACAATTCCTATACTAACACATGTATAAACCCGAAGTGATCTAGAGTTGAACCTGGGCACAATTAACATAAAGACGATGATATGAATGCTGAAAATAATCTCACACAAAGCCTGCAACCTAATTATCAATTACAAGACACATTTTAAACCTTCAATTTCAGATCACACATGAATTACCAAGTTCAGTTCAAATGCCTAAGTATTAATGACACATGGAATTATCGAGGCTAACAACAGATGGTAGTTTCACCAGCCTAACAATACACACATTGACTCATAAGCAGACTTAAAGGTTTAGAAGCAGTCCTAGGCTAATCAGCAAATACAAAGTTACAACAATATTCATTCAAGGCTACAGTAGAATGCCACAGTTCAGTTCAGAAATACAAAAATGAGACCAAAACTATTTTTTAAGCTACAGCAGAATGCTTTTTAAACAACAGTAGAACTATCAAAACCATTAGTAACAAATGAAACTGCTCTTCGTTTCATTTTCCCAACTGGTGATTTACATGAAGTTTAGAACATGTACCTGAAATTAAGACAAAAGGATCAGCAGCGGTAGATAGGCAAGCAGCAGTTGAACAACAGCCCAAAAACAAGTTCAGCAGCCCAGGAAAAGTTCAAATCAGACAAAAACCAGGAAATCGACCACTAACAACTCGAAAAGACCCAAATGAGCTTGAATCAACTTAGAATAAGCCGAGAATACCCAGAATTATCACAACACCTTCAGCAAACTCATATTTCAACCAGAAAACAGCTTAAACAAATCCAAAACTGCAGGAAACAACACTAACAACCCCTGAAGTTTCGAGACCCAAATGTTGAACTAAAACTGGAGAATCAGCAACTGAAGGAGAGACTAGCTCGAATCATCTAATGGAACAGTCACCTTTTTTTATTATTTATTAGATTTTCTATTGTTTTTGGTTTTTGGAGTTTGAATTTTGAATTTCAAACTTGGAATCTAAATATTAGAGAGGAAGAGAGAGCTATTAGAGAGAGTTTTTGGTAGCTGAGACTTTTAATTTTTAGGGGGTGTCCAAAAACTTCTTAAAGAAGACATTAGGGTTGCCTTTTATAGGCAACCAACAGGGCAGAAGGTTCTGGGAGTTTTCACAGATTTTTTTCCTCTTTTAATTTCAGATTTTACCTATTGAACCTTCAATTTCTAACTTGTTTCTCAAGTTACTGCCCTAAGTTTATTAAAATCTACACTACAGTCCTATTCTAGAAGGCCCTAGGGTGTTCTTTTGGCTATACAATACCTATATTACCCTTGCCTTTGTTTTGAATTTACTATTCTTAACAAAACTGCCCTTTTCTATGCCCAAATTACCCCGGAAAACTTCCTGAAACTACTAACCTTCAACAAACCTACCAGTTATAACCAAAGAACCAATCTAACTTAAACCAACTAAAGCTAATTAACAAAACTTGAAACTCAAACTATAATGATTCGAAAGACAATCAAAATTAAGCCAATTAAACTAACAACCATACTTATTTAGTCAAACAAACCTAAACAAAACTCAAAACTGATTTGAAACCAGGAAACACAAAATCAAATTGCATAACTAATGCTCATGTGTTTAAACTATTTATCAAAATCACTGAAACAACTGGATCGAAGTAAACCAAGAGAAAATTCAACTAACCAATAATTGGAACTAATTGGAATTAAACTAACATTTAACAATTAACTAACAGTTGAACATTTAAACTAAGTCAAATAAAAATCGACTCGGTGTTAAAGAAGGAAACTGAATTACTAATAACAAATAGAAACGATTTGATGCCAAGCCACACTGTTAATTAGAATTACATGGCAATTAACACTTCAATTAATTAAACAACTAAGATATGCACCAAACTAAAAGGAACGGAACTAAGAAAAACTTACTTCCATGGTCTCCATTTAGCCAAATTAATCGAGGTTTGTATTTTAATTAGTGCTATATGTTTGTAAAACATATAACATCAATTAAAAAAACAACACTCGACGCCTTGAAATCCCCAACACAGTTTCGACCCCCATAACCCTAGATTTTCGATTCGAGATTAACCAGTGATACTCCACGTCTTTCGGCTTAGGTTTCAGGTTGAGGAAGGTCAAAGGACTATGGGGTGTGATTTTGGGTGAGTTTGGACACTTTAGCATTTTGGCCGGATTTTCGAATTAAGATTCGAAGACTTTGGTGATGATTCGAAGAAAACTGTTGGTGGATTTGGAATGAGGGGAGTGAGGAAAACTGGTAGTGTAATTTTGGGATTCATCGGAACATCGCCGCCGGTGGAGGCGATTTCCGGCCGGCGGCGCACGGCGGAAGAAGGTGGCAGCATGGTGGCCGGCGGAGGGAGACGGTGGGTACAAGGAAGAGAAAGTTTGTCTCTAATTTTTGTAAAGTATTTTATTACACTTTTATTTAAATCCCTTGAACGAATCTGGACCGTTGGATGATAGGCGATGGACGGCCTGGATTTACCTGGGTCAAAAACGGTATCGTTTTAATTGAAAAAGTGCAGGCCGGGTAATCTACAAACCTGGGCTGGGTTTGAAGGGGCGTTTGGGCCAGTCTTACCCGGATTTGGCCCCAAAAATGAAGACCCTTATGTCTTTAAATTTCTTTTTCTTTTGATTTTTGTTCATTTATTATTTTTTGAATTATGCAAAAATAAAAGTAAAAACCCAAATTAACTCTAAGATTATACTAAATAATTTCCAAATACTAACTCCTAATTCTAAATCAAATTAAAAGTATAAATGCAAAAGAACCATTCTTGTTATTTTTTTCTATAAAAATGCTAAAATTGGAACCTAAATGCTATTTTTATATTTTCGAATTTTATTAATAAACAATGCACAAAAATGCAAACAGAACACAAAATCATGCAATTAATTCCTAAAATTCAAATAATAAAAGAAAAATCCTAGTTCTAATAAAATTTATAGGAGTAACTTAAGCGTGACAAAAATCACGTGCTCACATTTTTCACAAGCAAATAGATTAGTTCCAACCACCTTAGAGTGAAAAGCCATTCCATAGAGTCAATTATAAGCCATTTATACTCAGTTGGGACCAATAATTACCCACAATCCTCATGCATTTTCAATAAGGTGACAAATCACATACTATGCTCGTATAGTTCTAAAGTGACATTTGAGCTTAAAGAGTTGGCTTTACTCGTCCAGGAATCTTGCTTTTGTCATATGATCACTGTGGACTCCAAACTCTTCCTCCTATACCTTCTATTTGCCAAGCTCACTTAAAGAGTTAGCACTCAATCTTTAGATCAATGAGGTTCACTCTTCTCTCACAAAAGAATATCACAAGTAAGGCTTCAAGTACCATAGGCTTGCCCCTCATGCAAATTATCATTAATGTAAGCTTACTCAGTTAAAAACCAAGTAGGACTTCTTTCTGGTTGTAATGAAGGCTTTGGATTGGGGTAGAATATCATATGCGTAAGTGGTTACACCCTTCCTTAAGAACTCTACATTTTCAGTTTTTGGCTCACATATATCAATTGTTAGAGGAATTTTCTTTGTCTTGGGGCTACAGAGACTTGACATCACTCATTCTCATTCATTTCATTCTTTTTCTCCATTGATACTCATACTAGAGATTACCTCTTTTTGATTTCATCAACCCTCTTTTTATTCTTTTTGTTCTTTTTCTTTTCTTGCCTTCTGGTTTCATAGAGGTCATTTATTTCCTCTTTTTGGTGCCTTGATACCTCTTCCAAATTCTTCAATTCTCTCCCCAAACCTATGCCTTAAGACACTTATTTCACCAGAGTGTTAAGGAAGGTTCGGATGCCAAGAGAGGATTATGACAAAATGGGTAAAGGCTTATAGCATGGTTAACAAATAAAAAAAGTTAAAGGCTCAAAGGGGATTTACTAGGGATAAAAATATTAGTTTGCAATAAAAATCTCAAACGGAACAAGAAAATCCTAGAATCATCTCCTAAAACAAGCAAATTCAGGATTTCTCCTTGAAGCATATTCGGGGCAAGTTCTAGACCGTTTGCATATATACTTGGACTGGCAACGAAAAATTACCTCACCCCTCATGCAACTAAACCGTAAAATATGATAGAGTCGATAGCCTACAACAACAATAATCAAGTTAAAGATCACTATGGTGTTATAAACCACTCAATAGTTACCAATGTCAATTCAAGAATCTCAAAGTCACTAACTAGAGCTATTTTGTTTCAAAAGTCTTGTTGCAAACCATAAGCACGTAGTGTGTTGGTGCCAAATAAATCATGTCTTTTTTTTAGAATGATTTGATTAGGGATTTTATTCATTACTATTATTATTATTATTACCTAAACACGAAGAGGGACTCATTCCGTTAAGAAGGTTGTCACACCATCCATCATCGGAAAGATTCACCCGATTCACACAAAACTACCTTTGGAGAGAACCGTAGCATTAATAAAACTAAAGGTTTATTATCTATACTATTACAAAAAACATGAAAGCTACTAACATAAAAAGAAGCATAACAAAACAAAAATCAAAGTAAACAATTAAAGAAGTTAGTGAAAGAAACAACTAAATAAAGATAGATAGACTACAAGTAAGAAAAAAATATAATTATCAAATTATTACAGTCCAAGTGTATCCAAATGTGCCAGTCAAATAAACTCCAACACCCCTCACCCCCAAATAAAAGTAAGTATTGTCCCCAATGCTTAACAATAAAGGTTAAAAGATAGAGGGCGAAGAAACTCCTTAAGCATTATAGGACATCTCAGTGTCCCCAGCAGCATCAACTCGCGTTGGCTCACCTAACTATATCTCATCTTCATCATATTTGGGAGTCGTAGGAGTAGCAAACATTGCACACACTGCGTCAACAGTGTCAACAACAAGGGATGGCTCATCAAACTGGCCATCTGGTGCAAACGGTGCAGATGTATCTTGGGCAGACTGGTCTGGGTTAAGCAACATGTCAAAATGGTAAATTACAGCTGTCACAAGTTAGGTTACCTCTTTCATAAGCTTATCAACTGATATCTTGCTGGCCTGGAAATTCCTCAGCTTCTTTTCTTTCTTGGTCAAATCATTAATAACTGACCTATGATGTACTAGAGTGTCCATGATCAACTTTTAGTTCTCCAAATATTGCACAGATTAACATAAAAATCAGTATAAACCTGTGGTGCATGTGTGGATGACTGCCCAAAAATAGTACTAGATATCTCAGAAAGCTTCAAAGTAGGTGCCTTTCAATAGTTGTTGAGACTTGCTAATATTTGGGAGACTCGTAGAGTAGATATTGGAGCTGTAGGCATGGGCAGCGGCCTCAGAATTTGAGTAGGGGCTACCCTGGGGGCTATGGATAGAGCTGAAGATAACTAATGTAGATGGAATGGTTGTGTCAGAAACTACCACTATCGGCTCATTATACTATCCTGTAATGGTAGAAGGTTGAGCGCTCTTCTTCAGGTTGGTTGGATCCATCAACGAGTACCACTCAAATGTATTTTTTGGCTTCACCTTTATATCAAATGTTCTTGGCTCTACCTTTACATCAGTAAGTTACTCTATGATAGTGTTGGGATAGGGGTAAGCTGTGTTGGTATGCTGTGCTACTAATGAGATGTTGATCGACATCAAGGTACCATATTGATAGAGTACGTGGCCATGATAGAAGCTGTTGCGGAAGCCAAATGTATATAGTGTGAATAAGTCACAACTACTATACCAAAATTATGACAGCCACCAAATAATAAATAAGACAATAAAGCAATAATAAAAGGAACACCAGAATTAACGAGGTTCGGCTAATTTTGCCTACTCCTCGGACACAACCAATATTTTATTTCACTC
>MU755419.1:27623-60608 GCA_026770625.1 Nicotiana glauca
CTTAAGAAGATAAGAAGGCAAATGAGAGGTGTGTATAAATCCTAAACATTAGGCCTTCTTTTATAGGGAAAAATTCCCAAACCAAAGGTTAACCCACCGATGTGGGACTAACCATTTTGCCAAAAAAGTCAACAGAAGCCACTATAATTGCATGTGGAATAGGAAAGATGTTCTCATTATAGCTTGGGTCAAGCCTGCTACACACAAATGTCTGCCAACACTTTGCTTCAAAGTTCAGTGTGTTCCGCAGAAAAGGAACCCCAACAATGATCCATGGTAGAGGTGGTCCTGGTGGTGCTAAGATCTCAGCAACTAATGGATGTACTTTTTTTTCATAGCCAACTTCTCGAGGTGCTCTTTGGCTTTAAATATTCAAACCCCAAGTATGCATTTAACGTGTGCTGGTCAAACCTCATCCTGAGGTTGCGCACTTTGGTCACTTTTTTTCCTTTGCGGATGTGAGAGATTTTGGCAAGAACTCGTGAACAAGGTGCTCCCTAGAATCTACTACTCTCTCGATGAACAATATCCAACCTTTCGTCGATCCGAACTGTCTCAGCACCACAAGGTTGTATCTATTAATTAGATCATTCATTAAAACCGCCTCTCATGCGTCAATGATCTCATTGAACACCACATTCGAAAGTCAGTGAAAGCATCCAAAGTAACAAATCTATCCTCCCATATCTATTTTTTCTTTGACCTCTCAACACTAGTGGATTTACCCTCTCCCCTTCTACCATCATCATGGACATCCTAGATATTCTGTGCATCCAACTCTGGAACATCTACTGGCTCAAAAGCATGGCTAGTACTTTTTGAACCTTTGGAAGTGTTGTGAGATGATGAAGCCACATCCATGGGCTTAGATTGCCCTTCTCACCTGGAGTGTGCAATTTCCTAGTCCTCCGGAATAGACGCAGAGTTTCCCTCAGAAGCTTCCCTAGATGGGACATAAGAGCTAGACTGAGAGAGGTCTGCACCCTTCCCTCTTCCTCTTGTTGATTTGTTCCTTATGGTTTTTAGATGGCGGAGGGGCAAGGCACCTCTGCCTTGACTCCTAGAAGAGCCACTTCTACCTTTTGCAGTTTCACTGCGGCCTCACGATCGAACCATTCTCTCTATCAAAACAAAGAGGGTTGTTAGTTTCAAGTCATCAGTCAACATAGTTAAGATTCATATAGACAAGAGAGAATAGTGTGGATACAATAGGGTTACTATAGCTTACATGCTGCAGGAAAATGGGAACTGCGGCCACAGAGGGGGAGTGCGGACCGCACAATTGCAAATGCAGCCGCACTTCTGACAAAAAACTTTATAGGCTTAAGTGAATCATCTCTAAAGACAATGTGATGGCCTTTTTGTGGCCGCATAATTCATCTGCAGTCTGCCGAATTTAATGTGTGGTTCACACATTTGGTTTCACAAGAGGTAGAAGTCTAATAGACATTACGGACCTAAGTGTGGCCTCTCTCAGAATTTTGCGGTCTGCATAATTAAAGTGCGACTGTAGAAGCACTCACCTTTACCAGTTGCCTAGATTAACTAAACAGTGGATCGCCCAAATTCATATGCGGGTACAGATTTCAAAATTCACGGAGAATCTATCTTTTTCACTTAATTTTTGCAATTACTTATACAAATTACTATGACAACATGGCATATATATCAAATCTCACTAACTGAACCCATTAGAGCATATTTTTAAAATAACTCAATGCAGTACATGGACACATGGATGAACTATAATAACAGATGGCCTAAAAAGAAACTACATTTTTTAAAATTAAACTAACACAAAGATTAACATGAAGTGAAGTATACCAGATATAGTTAGTGCACTAAGTGTGTAAGCAAAGGTACGTGTATGTGGTGGGCAGTGAAAATGACTCAGTAAAACATGCAGAGAAACACTGATTGTGAGGAGGGTGAAAAGTGTAAAATAAACTCAAAACTTCTATTTATACTTAGAGTCATTGAGAGGGAAAAAGACCGAGTGTGGTTCGCACTCTTTCGGCGGGGTCTGACTTCACTGATCCTAATGTACGATTCGCACATTTTTTAAGGCGACCGCACAGTTCTTCTTGCGGTCGTAGATTAACCCTGCACTGACAGACTAAAACTTTAGAGAGTTTACATTTTGACACTTTGGGAAGCTTCCAATTGTGCTTTCCACATGTGAAATATGTGGCTGCACAAGCACTTCTGCTGTGGCACACGAAATTTTGCGATCCGCACAACTAAAGTGTGATCCGCATTTCCTTCAACACTTAGCCATTTTTTGTCCACCCTTCTTGTATGTAACACTCAATATTGTAGCACACTTCAAATCAAGTTAGAACAACAAATAAAATCTATCTACAAAAGAAAAAGGAAAATAACATGGGTTTCCTCCCAAAAAGTGCTTAATTTAACGTCGTAGCATGACGCAATGTCAAAGCATCCTCAAGTGAAGTAAATGACTGCCACCACATGGCTATATCCATCCTTGCCCAAGAAGTGCTTCACCTGGTGACCATTGACCCAGAATACTTCATTTTTCTTGTTTTTCAAGTCTAATGCACTGAAAGGTTTGACACCAACAATTTCAAATGGACCACTCAACTTGGATTTTAGCTTCCCGGGAAACATCCTCAACCTTGATTTAAACAATAATACAAGATTGTGCACCTTGAAATCTTTGCTCCAAATGTATTTGTCATGAAGATATTTCATATTTTCTTTTTACAAGGATGAACTCGCATAGGCATGGTACCCGAACTCATCCAATTCATTCAAGTGTGAAACCTATAAGTAAGCGGTTACATCCCAATCAAGATTCAATTTCTTTAGAGCCCACATTGCCTTGTGCTCTAGTTCCACTGGAAGGTGACAAGCTTTTTTGAACATTAACTGGTATGAAGACATTCCTATAGGTGTTTTGTAAGCTGTCTGATAGGCCCATAACACATCATAAAGCTTCTTAGACCAATCTGTCCAATTAGCATTCATCGTTTTAGACAAGATACTCTTTATCTCCAAGTTGCAGACTTCCACTTTTCCACTAGCTTGTGGGTGATAGGAGTCATGACCTTATGAGTAACACCATACTTGCTAAGTAAAGTGTCAAAAGTTTTGCTGCAAAAGTGTGACCCCCATCACATATGATTGCACGCGGAGTACCAAATTTTGTAAAAACATTTTTCTTCAAGAAAGCCACTACGCTTCTCGCCTCATTGTTGGGTAAGGCGATGATCTTAACCCATTTAGACATATAATCCACTATGACCAAGATGTAAATGTTTCTACAAGAAAACACAAAAGGGACCATAAAGTTAATGCCCTAATCATAAAAAATATCAATCTCCACAACTCTAAAAAAGCAGCCCTGACACCTCACCCAATGTATGTGGGTCGAGTTGTAATCCCAACATCACAACTCTACACCAAGAGGCCATGCCACCTTACCCCAATGTATGTGGGTGGAGGTGTAACCACAATATCACAATTATACATAAAGAGGCCCTGTCACCTCACCCCAATGTATGCAGGTGGAGGTGTAGCCACAATAATACAATTTCGATTCTCAAATGATAGTAGTTGTGAAAAAGGTTCCCTTTCAATTCACGCCCTTTGGCACCTTTAGCCTTAACAAGAATATAAATTCAAAAAAAAAAATTCATAAGGGAACATAAATTTAATCGCATTGATTTCATAACAATCTTTCTCCCCAAAAAAGGGGGTATAACATAATTAAGTCAAATATGGAGAATCATAAACCCATGAGGGTTCTAACACATTATGCCAATCGGGAATCAATTTACGGGCTCAAACACCCCACATCAATAATGTTTTAAGTTCAAACTTCCCATGATGAAATTTTGTAAGAATATGGAAATACCAATACTAGACACAAAGTTTAGCCTTCATATCTCAAAAGAGTTTTTCATAGTGTGATGATCATGTCCCAACACTCCTAACGATACCAATCTATAGAGGAGGAGAGAATTAAAAGATCGATTAGGGAAATTTGCATGGCAAGGTCTGTTACCACTATGAACCAACCTTTCCCTAAACTAATTCAAGAATAAAATCACCCAAGATGGTTCAACAATTTCCTCACTGTCTCTATTAGCTCAAGCATGTGATAAATCTACCCTAATCAACCATGATCAACCCTAAACCCGGACATGAAGAATTGGGGAATGAAATTCCTACCTCTTTGACGCCTTAGCAAGTTCCTTTGATGAAATTCCAAGGTTTTAGTCAAGGTAGAGTAGTGAAATACTTAGACCTATCTTTCCTCTAGTCAAGGTAGAGTAGTGAAATACTTAGCCCTCTCTTTCGTCTCTGAAATAGCTCTCCCCTCTCTAAAACATCACGCAATCCCCCAAAAATAAATCCTTAGGATAAATAAATGAAATGGTGGTCGGGTTATAAAATTAGAAAAATAAAGCTCAGAAATAGAATTTGCAATTGCATATGCAACCATATAATGCTTATACGGTACGTGAAATAGGTCGCGAAATGGCCCTCCAGAACTGGGCACCTCTGCCTGGTTATGCGGTCATTTTGCGGCCCACATACCTATTCTGTGGTCATATAATGTACCGCCGAACTTCGCTCTGGTTCTTCCATCTTGGTTCTACGATCATTTTGTGGTCAATGAAACCACTTTGCGGTCGCACAATTGACCATAAAATGCCATTCAAAACTTGCCCCTTTTTTTGCTACACTATGTGTGCATTCTACAGCCCGCAGAGTGATTCTGCGGCTGCATAGTGAATCACAAAAATTCCTTCTTCTATCAAACATTTTCCTTTAACTCCCATCACACTTCAACCCAAAAAGTTTGTACCGCAATGAGCAAACTCACCGCGAAGAATCTCTACAATCATTAGCAAATATGTCTACCACAGTACCACGAACTCCCGGGTTTTAGGTAAAAGTTTACGGGGCCTTATAGTTACCACCATTTGGGTTCACCACTGTATCACTTGGTAGTGCACCCTTAGAACGAGAATTTAGAGCTTAAGAGATACGATCCATTTGAACTTGTAGATTCGAATTGATGTATTGAGGCAAGTTGGGCTTCCAGATCGACATTCTTTTTATTCATTTGCTTAAACATATTCTCAATGCGTCCCATCTCATTAGTTGAAGAACTTGAACCATGGGAAGGATAAGGAGGTGAGTTGCTCGGTTTTTGATACATTGGTGGCCTTTGAAAACCCGACCCTCGGTTGCCTTGATTGTTCTCCAACCACCTTAATTGTTACCTCCCAAATTTTCTTGGTTGTTTCCACTCCAATTTCCTTGATTTTTATTATTATGCCAATTCCCTTGTTTGTTAGAACTCCAATTGCCATGGTTATTTTGTGGTCACCATTATTGTTGATCTGCACCTTGGATGTTGTTTCTTTGCCCTTGAAATTTGTTCACGTATTAAACTTCCTCCTTTTGCTCATTATAAGAATCATCTTGATCAAAACTGTCATGATCTTACACATAGTTCTCCATGGATTTTCATTTGTGGACCCTTGATCCTCTTCTTGTTCACCAAAATATTAACTCCTTCCATAGTATGAACTTGCTTAGGAGCTTGAACTTGATTGAGTTGGGCCATTGCTAGCTGAGTCATGGCTGTTATCAATTCGGTAATGGCTTGCCCATGATCTTGCAACTCTTTGTGGAGGTGTATCATATTTGGATGACCTTGTGGGACATTGGCCTGGGATTGCCAAGCCGATGATGTCTCCACCATCTCATCTAGAATGTCACATGCCTCTGCATAAGGCGTTGTCATGAATTTTCCACCGGCTAGTTGATTCACTACACATTGATTGATTGTGTTAATCCCACGATAGAAGGTTTGTTGCAACATGTTCTCCGTCACATCGTTGTTAGGAAATTCCTTAACTATTGTTCTACAGCACTCCCAAATTTTGTGTAGTGGTTCATTCAATTCTTACTTGAATGCCAAGATTTCATCCCGAAGGGTAGCCATGTGCCCGAGAGAGAAAAACTTAGTGATGAACTTGGCTGCTAATTCATCCCAAGTGTGTATTGAATAGTTTGACACACATTCCAACCAATCTAAAGCTTTACCCTGTAGAGAGAATGGAAAAGGTCTTAGCCTCAATGCAGTATCAAAAATATTAGTTTGCTCCCCCCTCCCAAATATGTATTCCCAAAGCCCTTCAAATGTTTGTAAGTATTTTGAGTTTGTAAGCATATCCAGGAAAGATCCATCCCTCGATAATATCAACTGCGATCACTGGGAATGTATTGACTCCCACTACAAGAATATTGACTTTTAACGACTATTTCTTAACGAATACATGAGTCCGGTCGTTATAAATATACTTTTCGCTACCAAATTCTTTACTTGTTGTTAAATAACTTTTTTTTAATTCATCAATAACAGGAGAATAATATTTTGTCGCTAAATAATATAATATTCCTTCGTTAATATTAAAACAAAATTAAAACCAAAAAGAACGCGCGTTTCCCTTTAACTTTCCCCGCCTACCCCTCTAAATAAAGAAATATAAAAGAAAGAAAAGCCTTGACTCAAACAAAATTGCTGATTTGTTAAAGAGTAATTCATGAAAGAATCTGAGCATCCAGCCCAAAACATTAAGGCAATGGGTGAAGTGACCCAGGACATTACCCGTAGGGGCCGTTTGGTTCAAAACTAGGATATCCCATAATCCTGAGACTAGAACCATGACCATAACCTGGATAACTTATCCCACATTCTATATGTAGCCTTACTTATCACACTGTACAGACGAACAACTTGTTTAATGTAATTTTCTTTGCTTCATTTTAGTAAATTGTTGCTTATGCCACATTTACTTGGTTATGCCTTCCACTGTTTATGGTCATTTTTGGATATGTAGATCAACTAAACTTTTTACATTCAGTTTAAATATATAAGAATACCTAGAAGTTTAAAATTTGACTGGGAAATGCTCAACTTTTTTTATTTACTAGTTATGGTATCCATTATAATATTAGCTATTTATGGTTACTCTTCATTTCGACTTCAATATTCATTGTTCATGAAATACTCTTGTCTAATAAATTGTATTTGCTTTCTATGGGAAGTTTCAGTCAATTTAGTTCTCTTTTCGAATATTTAGTGATTCCTATAAAAGTGTGCTTGCTTTCTTTGTGGTTAAACTTCATTTTGTGGGAAAGTGAAAAGGAAGAAAAAGTAGAAGCTTTAGGAGTATTTTTTATTGGACTGATAAGAATTTGTTCTTTTAACATATAAGAAATCTGAAGTCTGGATAACCTGTCCTCGAAGAAAGTACAGAGCAAGTAGCAACTGAAAAAGCTAAAGAACAAGTTGAACCAGAAGATGAGCCTATTTTCTCTTTTGTTAGGAATTGTTTAGCAAATGTTCCATTTGTAATGCTACAATTAATTTTCTATTTTGTTAGGAGTTGACAAGTAATTGTCCATTTTGGATAGGTATATTTTTTGTAGTGTTTTGATTTTGTTCCTTGTAAATAACTGTGAAATTTATAGGAATATTGATTATTTCTTACGTTTCTGGAGCAACTGTATGTATATAGGTTTTTAATATATTATTTTCGCAATAGTTAATAGAAAATTAACGAATGTAAAAGCTTGTTGCTAAAAGCACTAACAATAGTTGAATTTGTTGTTGTCATTATAGGTTTTAACGACCAGAAAAACAATTAACGAAGGGAAATTCCAGTCGCTAAAAATAAGATATGACGACGGGATTTTTTGTTGTCGCTAAAGGATCTTTAACGATCGATTTGAAATCCAATCGTGAACTTTTAATGTTGGATCTTTTAGCGACCGGTGACGACCGGTTTTATTCCGGTCGCTAATGACTAATAGCGACCGGATTAGGACTTTTAACGATCGAATTAGGACTTTTAACGACCGAATTTCCTTTTGCTAAAGGCCTTTTTATTGTAGCGTCCGGAGGGGCATGCATAATCAATATTCCGTTGCGGCATGCAACTCGATCCCATACTGTTACTCATAATTAGTCTCTCGGCCTCACTCAGTTATAACTCTGCAATCTCACACACACGGGCCCACAATACCAGGAAACTAGCCTGAAACAACGATATGATTTACCAAATGACAATAACTGAGACATGATATAATATGCATGAACAAGACTGGGTATAGAATATCAATGAAGCTAATGATATGACAAGCAAGAAACGATCTCTTGGGTCTCAACAGTTATCAGCGTGAAGCCTTAACATGATAATTAACATGATTTACAGCTTATTAACTTAATCACATAATCATTATACATGTATCAACAAGAAAGAGTCACTAATGGGCTCCATGGAATGATCCAGGGTGGGATTCTCACGGTGCACACCCACACGCCTGTCACTAGACATTTGCATCACCTCAATATTAATCATAGAACAAGTAGTTCGAACTTTCAAACCCTTAGAACCAAGTTTGGAAGCGTTACTTACCTCAACCAAGCCAAAATTCTAACCCGCGATACCCTTGCCTCTCGATCCGACCTCCAAATGCTCTGAATCTAACAAAAATTAGTACATTGACATCAATACACGCTAAAGGAATGAAACACATTCGAAAATTACCAAATTAGACCAAAAATCCCGAATTTTCTCATACCCGACCCCCACGTCTCGGAATCTAACAAAAATTGTAAAACTAGAAACTCCTTCGACTCTCGAGTTTAGACATACCAAAATCATCAAAATCGGAAATCAAATGGTCCCTCAAATCCCCAATTTAAACTCTCCAATTTCAAGCCCTAATTCCCCAAATTTCTTCCTTAATATCATGATTAAACAATGTAATGATCTGCATAAACAGAAGATACAAAGCCCAATTAGCTTACCTTATTGAAAACCCTTGATTCCCTATTGAAATCCCAGACCCCAAGCTACAACTCGCCCAAAAATGGTGAAGAAATGGCAGAAATTCGCGAAGAAGGACTTTTATACATTCTTCCAAGCAATTTCCGCATTTTTGGTCTCCAAGTCGCTTCTGCGACATTGCACCTACGGAAAATCAATTGCAGGTGCGGTCCTCACTTAAGTTCTAGAAGCCACTTCTACGGTCGACTTCTCGCTCCTGCGGTCTCGCAGGTGCATTCCTTTGTGCGCACCTGCGGATGTGACTCAGCTCTCAATTCTCCGCATATGAAGCCTCCCTCTCTCACCCTTTAACATGCGGTCCCCAATTCGCAAGTGCGGATATGACAGAAGCAGCAGCTATAACTGCTCTAACTAAGTCTCAATCTTTCCGTTAACCATCCAAATTCATCCCGAGGCCCTCGGGGCCTCAACCAAAAATACCAACAAGTCATATATCACTATCCAAACTTATTCCAACCTTCAGAATACTCAAAACAACACTGTAACACCAAATCACCCTCAGATTCAAGCCTAAAGATTTCCAAACTTTCAAATTCCGCAAACGATGCCAAAACCTATCAAACCTCATCCGAATGACCTAAAAGTTTGCACACACATCATAAATGTCACAACAGACCTACTCCAATTTCTACAATTTCATTCCAACCCTGATATCAAGATTTTCACTACCAACTAAAAAACATCAAATTTCCAATTTTGCCAATTCAAACCTAAATCTACCATGGACCTCCAAAATACATTTCGAACACGCTCGTAAGTCCAAAATCACCTAACAAAGCTATCTGAACAATCAGAATTCACATCCGAGACCTTCTACTTATAAGTCAACATCCAGTTGACTTGTTCCAGCTTAAGCTTCCAAATAAGAGACTAAGTGTCTCATTCCACACCACGACTACTCTGAACCCGAACTAACCAACATGAAACGATGAACTACAACTGAACAATACATAAAGAAGTAGAAATGGGGGAAATGGGATTGTAACTCATGAAACGATCAGCCGACTCGTTACACCTAGCATCCTCGCTCTACTAGGGACGAGAGCCATTCTAAGGTAATATTTATTCCTTCTAGAGCCTATCTTTGAACATTATAGTATTCATATCTAGCTGTACTATTATAAAGTGCATCATCTGGGTGTCTCACAAGGAGATCTGTTAGCACATTTGCAATATCCTTCGGAAATGTCAACTGACGCAAACAATTCATCCATCATTTTGGGTCACTCTAACCCCAGCTGGATCATGATATTATATCCTTCTCTTAAACCATATTTGCTAGTTCCCATGGAGCGTGACCAATTATACATACCTATGTTACTATTGAAGGTAACTCAAAAGGCTTATATCTCTCTTCCTGAATGATAAATAAGGATAATCTTCATTAGTTGGGTGCCTCATACCCTCTTTTACCTTGCTTCGTTTACTTGTTGAAACTTGTATTTATCTTGTGAATCTCTCATTGTCTTTCACCATAAATATGTATAGATATTCTTGCCTTAAGGCTCCTTTTCCTGAAGCTCACCGAATTATTCTAATTCAACTCTTTCACAACCGCATTCAATCCGTTACCAACCATCTATCTTAATGTAGGCATCATCGTATTATGAATAAGGCTGAATTTAGGAAATTGTGTTCTTACAATTGAGATCTATCACATGATCTAGAGTAAGAAGAAAGGGTGACGGTCCTAAATGTCCTATAGCCTCCTACTTATAAGTATGGTGCACAACACACCCATAAACAAGACTCTAATAGACACGACTTGTAGCAGGACAGAATCGCTCTGATACTATTTTTTCACGACACAAACTGATGGGCCATGACGGGCACCCGGTACCTTACTCAATTGAGTACCAAAATAACGTATCTTTTCATGTCATACTATCATGGATAACTGGGCCGGAATGCTGCCGTGATATAGTAGAATACAACATATGAAACCAACTTATACATAAGACATATGGGCCTTTAAGGCCAAAATAACAACTCTTACACTGAACATACGTCGACAACGTCATAAAAACTTTTACGTATATGATATTTTTATACAAGCCTCTAATAATACACATCTAAATCATACTAACAAAACAAGTAACTTCGAAGCAAATGGAGCACATCAACATCTTTCGCTGAGCTGATAACCTACTTAGAGGGCTTTCGACCTGTCTATCGGGATGTAATGACCCAACCGGTAACTTAGAGATTTTGCACTTTGCTCGCCAGTTCTCAAGCATGAATTTCCCCGTGTGATGCATTATGACTTATGTAAATCGTTGGTTTTGGTTTCAGGGTAATCAGAATGAATTTGGTACAGTTCTCAGTTGAAGCTTGAAATTTGAAATATTTGACCAAGATTTGACTTGTTTATATATGATCTCGGATTGGAATTTTTATGACATGGTGAGCTCCGTTAGGTGATTTGGGACTTAGGAGCGTGATCATAATGCATTTTGGAGGTCCGTGGAAGGTTTAGGCTTGAATTGGCAAAATTGAGATTTTGATATATAGGACAGAATGAAATTTTGGAAGTTGCAGTAGTTCCGTTGTGTCATTTAGAATGTGTGTGCAAAATTTCAAGTCATTCAGACGTGGTTTGCTTGGTTTTTTTATCAAAAGCGTAATTTGAAAGATTTTAGAAAGTTTGGCTTGAATCCTAGGTGTTTTGGGTGATTTGATGTTATTGGAGGTGTTTTGATGATTGGAGCAAGTTTGAATAATATTATGGGATATGTTAGCATGTTTGGTTGAGGTCCCGAGAGCCTCGAGTGTTTTTCGGGTGGTCGACCAAACAATTTCATGTTGTGAAATATTGCAAAATCTCAACTGTAGCTGTTGCAGGTTTTTGACCTTCGCGTTCGCGAAGCATTTTCCGCGATCGTGAAGGTTGGAGGTCGATGGTCTTCGCATTCGCATTTTCTCTATCGCGTTCGCGATTTATTGATATTTTGGTCATTGCGTTCGTGAGGTATAGGTCGCATTCGCATAGAGGAAGAAGGCTAGCTGAGTCTCCACTTCATTTGTTCTACGCGTTCGCATAGTAGTTGTTGCGATCGCGAAGCATTCCGGCATCACGTTCGCGAGATGGGCCTCACGTTCGTATAGAAGAAAATCCGGTCTGTGAAGTTGTGTGCTTCGCGAACGCGAGGGAAGTGCCGTATGCGATGAAGGAAAGTCTGGGTAGGCAGTTTATGTTTTAAAATCGAGAGTTTGAGTCCCATTTCATAAAAACCATTAGAGAGCTCGGGAGAAGGTGGAATTGGAAGAGATTTTTAGTGGAGCAATTGGGGTAAGTATTCTTCACTCACATTTGGTTTAATTCCATGATTTGGTCTTGAATTTCATCATTAATTTGTGAAATTAGAGTGAAAAATGGGGAAAATGGAAGAAAAGTTTGAGCTTTCTTTTGGGGATTTGAATGGGCAATTGAGGTCGGATTTTGATGAAATTGATATGGGTCGATTCGTGAGTGAATGAGGATTCTATTGATGTGATTTTTATCGGATTCTGAGAAGTGGGTCCGAGGGCCGGGTTTGAGCAATTTCGGGATTTTTATGTTAAATTGGATATTTTCGAGTGGGCTTCGTTCCCTTAGCATATTTTAATGATTATGTTTTGGTTGTGGCTAGATTTGGAGCATCCAGAGGTCGATTCATGCGGGCAAGGTATCGCGGGCTAGAGTTTTGACCGGATCGAGGTGAGTAACGATTGTTAATGATGTTCTGAGGCTTTGAAATCCCGGATTTGCACATCGTAGTGCTATATTGAGGTGAGGTACACACTTGATGATGAGTGTGGGGCCATGCACTATTGTGGACTATGACTTGGTCTGTCTCGATTGATAATTTTATCACGTATTTGACTGAAATCTATTTGCTGTCATCATTATTTGGGTTGAATGCCATGTTTGGGCTTCGTGCCAATTATTTGAACCCTTCAGGGATTGTTGTTGATATTTCCTCACTGTTTTGACTTTATACTTGAATTCAGTCATGTAGTTCCCACTGTTTTCAAAACTCAGCAATGTCAACTTAGTTTCAATACTCAAATGATATTTTAAATGATGTTTTGGGCTAAGAAACACTATTTTACTGTTGTCCGAGAGGCTTATGTGATTTTTCACTGAGTAAGGCTGAGGGCTTATGTTGTGAGGATATCATTTGGGTCGGGTTGCATGTTGCAGTGGTGATACACTGATTTTGATTATGAGGCCTAGGGCTTGAGATTATACGCCACGAGGTGGCTTGATATTGATATGAGGTCAAGGACCTGTTTATGATGCCATGAGATGGCTTGATATTGCGCTTGGATCGTAAGGGTCCCCTCCAGGAGTCTTCACACCCCCAGTAAGCGCAGGTACCCATTGTTATGTGAGATTGAGCCCGAGGGCTAGTATGGTTCTGAGATGTTACCCGAGGGGCTGAACTGCTGATACTGTGCCCCAGGGGCGAACCTTATGTGTTTATCATTTTAATTTTCCTATCATTTACTTGCTTAACTGTGTAGTTTGCCCGAGGGGCGGATTTCCTGTATTTATCTGCACTAATTGTTTTGCATTCATTTGCATAATTGTTAGAAAAAGTCATTTTTAAAGAAGTTTGAACTGAGTTAAGATGCTTTAAGAGTTTTTTCATAGCTTCATTGCTTTCTTACAGGTTTTGTACTGCTTCTATACAACATATTGATGTACTTTTTGTGATTTCCTATCACTCAGTCATTAGTTATGATTGCTACTCACTAAGTTGGAGTACTCACTTTACTCCCTGCACCCTATGTACAGATTCAGGTATTTATATACTCGGTAGCGGGTTTTGGCTTATCAGAGGCAGAGTCATCGGAGTTTAGCAAGGTAGCTGCCAGTATTCGCATCATTGCTTTTCTCTTTCTTCATTTCATTAGTCTTTATTTGTACACTTCATACTTTCAATTGTATTTATACCCTAGTAGATGCTCGTAACTTGTGACACCCCAGTTAGGGCCGTGTCAGGTTGTATTTCCGCTACTTATTATTATTAAATCATATTTAGACTTCTTTTATATTGTTTAACTATTTTAAAAAGTGAATTGGGTTTAATTGGGTGGCCTTGTTTTCACGAGAGGTGCCATCACGACCAGGTTTAGGGTTAGGGTCGTGACAAGTTGGTATTAGAGCCTAGGTTACATAGGTCTCACGAGTCATGAGCAGGTTTAGTAAAGTCTCGTGGATCGGTACGAAGATGTCTGTATTTATCCTCGAGAGGCTGCAGAACCTTTAGGAAAACTTCACATTCTTGAATTCTTATCGTGTGTCCTTTGATTTAGCTTGAAAAGTAACTCTTGAGATTACTTCCACACATTTGTACGCGCGTATGAGCGCTCAGTATCAGATGTGCATCGATGGCTTGTGATTCCCTGATCGAGGGGCATTATATGATCTCTGTGTGTTGATGTTGGGCTAGTCTGGAGGACTTGAGATCTGATTTTTGCCTATGGCTTGAGCATGAGGTGCTGATTGTGTGAGCAAGTGTTTTGAACTTATATGTTCGGTAATGTCCCTATTAGTGGAAGTGATGGCTGGAAGACTATGTGATAAGTATGTTAGTACTACGAGATAAGGATGTTAGTACTACGAGATGTATCCATATGATTTGGAAGCGACGAGGAGGGTCTGCTGGAGGAAAGAAGAACTATTAGGTGCTTGAATTCCATCTTGATTCGAGGTATAGCCCCAAGTTATGGGTGTGTAAAGAACATTTTCATGTTTCCTAGTTAGGAGTGAAGTAAATTTCATGTTGCGGTATGCGTTTATACTCAGGAAGACTAAGTGACTATGTAATGTTTAAGATGGTGGAAGGTATACATAAATGTTAGTTTGAGGCAATGCAGGTGGGTTATCTCCTGCGAAGTGTTCTGAGGTTTTGTGATCCTTATGTGTCTGTTAGTAGATCTCAATTACACGTGAAATATAAGTGTTGAAATTTGAATTTGGGCCGCTTAAGAGAGTGGACTCGACTGTTCCGAGAATGAATGCAAAATTACAGAAGATTCAAGCTACCAGATGGTCGATGTTTCATGAGCTTATGAAGGATCGAGTTTAATCTCACTATTGTATTATGGAAGCAATAGAGCATATGCGTTATGAGTTATTGAGTGCATTTTTAATTACAGCTCCGAGCGAAGTTGGGGAGTCTGCTATTGATTAGTTGATTGCACGGTTATGTGCTGTGTTGGTCCCAGTTCGAGGCATTCGGGCGAATTAGCTATGGCCTACGGAGATTGAGACCGAGGATGGCTCGAGTAAAGGGAAAATTCTTAACAAAGGATATAGTATGCTTCATATGTGTGTGAGAATCACGGAATGTCTTCAGTTATTGTTGGTAAATGATGCTCGGTGCATAGAGCAGGAAGTTGCTTGGTTGTATTATAATAAGGTTACATTCTGGGATGTCAGAGTTCTAATGAGGCACGGGTTGTTTGATTTGTTTGATCAGGCTAATTGCGGTTTGAGTAGAGTGGATAGCTCTTGATAATGGTTCTAATGGGTTCAAGATTTTCTGGTAATAATTGGAGATTTTCAAGTGTATAATTGGGCTAGAAACTGAGGTTTGCATTAGGGGGTGCCAAGACTTATGTCATTTCTATATCAATTATGGGATTTTATATATGAGTATTAGGAAGGTAATGGTTCTAGATTCGTAGGAAGTCCCTTTGGGGTAGGTATTTTGAACGTGGTGCTTTTGGAAATATTAAGAGAGTACTTAGTGGCTTATGAGCCTTAGATAGTGTGGTTTTATGCTTGGGTCTCGTGTGGTAATTCTGGGTTGAAGAATGGTGGTGCTACAACAAGAGGGGATATCATGTTGAAGGTAAATTAGAAGGGAACTCGGATAGATAGGATAATTGGGTAGTAGGTCGGACCGGTATGGTAAGGATATGATTAGTTCTTGGGTGTGTACGGGGTAATGAGTTCCTACAGGTATTTCGCGACAATGCTCTTAGGTTTTGATGGCTTTTGTAGGTTGGTCGAGTTAGAAAGATTCAGTCCTGACAGGTCTGGTTTGTACAAGGAGAACTCAGAGATTTCCTGATGGTTTCTACCTCGATTAGAGATGTATATTTTCAATGGGCATGAGGAACATGGGATGCATAATGATTTTATTCTAGATGAGATCAGTGGAAAGTTCTTGACTAGTTGAGTACATAGATGTTTGTGGCTCGGAAGGGAGATGAAGTTCTCATGTTATCCTAGGATGGTATGGTATATGCGGTATGTTGGGGAGGATTGAGATTTGCGTGTGTAAGGTTACGGTTCAATTTTGAACGGGAAGTCATAAAATTCTTAGGCAGCATAGGCAGTTTCAGATAATTAGAGAAATGAGCTTCAAATGATTAGGGGGATGATCTCCAGATGATTAAGGAAATGGTATTGCTAAATGGGAGTGATTTGACGAGGGTATATATTCCAGAAAAAGGTAATGTGATTAAGTTGACAATACTTCGGTAGTATTGCAGCACTTTCTTATTAGACTGACTGCTGATATTCGAGTTTGCTTGGTGGCACAGAAGAATTTTAGAGTATCTCTCATGGAATGATTGGGATCAAGTATGGTAGTTCGTGTGCTATATGGAGTTGGAGATTGGGAGTTCTCGTGTTCAAGCTATATTGTGGTTGTGGGTCATGTGTATCGACATTGTTTAGTGACTATCGGGGTTTGGAGACACGAGTGGATCTTTTGTTGCTTGGCAGGTCAGATTTTGGACTCGATATTGGGTGCAGATTAGTTTTCTCCGTGCTATGTTATTCTGGGCAATTGTGCTAAGGCCGCATTGTTGGCTATGCCAAGAATGCCACGGATTTGGTGGCGAGGTTTGACAGATTATGTTCTTGGTAGAGTGGTTTCATATTTTAAAGACCCAGCGGAGGGCTGGGAAGGATTGTCTACCTTGTTTGGGCTCTCGTGATGGATGTTAGTGTAGAGGCTCCTCATATTGATTCAGTTCCGGCGGTGAGGAACTTTTTGAAAGTGTTTCTTGTAGCCGGGCATGTCGCTAGGCAAGGTTGTTGATTTCGGTATTGATTTGATGTCGGGCACCGTATTGTATGGCGCTGGTAGAGTTAAAAAAGTTGAAGGAGAAGCTTCAGGATTTTTCTTGATAAGGAGTTCGTTGGCAGGTCAATGTGGATGTGTATTCTGATTTGAGTCGGCTTGGTTGGCTCTGAATTGTATTGTTGTGGGATGTATTGATTCGATTGTTATTGAGCTTATTAGTAATCTGGGGAGATCTATGAGTTACCTTTCTATGTTTTGAGGTGTTATGAATTGTTGGTTATAGGCACATATGGTGTGGTTCTACTGGGGTCTCATAGTGGAAGTCGAGTGGGAAAAGTAATTGGGTGTTACTCGGTGAATGGCGTATTGGCTATGTCCTTTCGGGTTTGCGTGGGGTATGTTATTTGCTTCATCGTGGGTGTGATGATTTTCTTTGGTTCCAGACATCAAATTGTGCATGGTTGTCAATTTCGAGCATAATGAGTTGAGATGTTTCATGTGGAGCAGTATTTGGATAGGATCGCTCATTGCAACGAAGTTATGTGCAGATATGACCTTGCGGGTTAGATTCATGTGTTCTATTTCTATGACGTGAGATGGGTTCCCAGCCTTGTGTTATGGTGGTACTGGTGAGCTTGAGATATAACTCTTTCATTTGAGTTATTTTCATAAATAGAGTATGTTCGGACTGTTGCTTATTAGTGCCCGTATTGTGCAAGTTATGGCTTAGGTTTGTATTGATATATCCTGTCACCAGAGTAGTGTGTGGTATTAGAGGAGATCGTTGGGGTCATTAATGAATATGAACGGATCCGATTTCAGCATGTTGGAAGGATAATATCGAGTTTCGGCTCACAAATTTATTGTGGTATTCGCCGAGGGAGAAGTGGCTTCGTGAATGTTTGATTTGGGAAATGGTTATGTCTTACCCCGTGTTTTAGTTATCATTGGTAGTATATGAAAGTATTGGGATGAGACTTTAGTTGATAAGAGTTTTTCTATCAGTATTCGGGTGTTGTGTGCAGCTACTGTGATTAGTAGTTATCACTACGAGTGTTTGAGTTATGTGGTATATCATGTGATTGCACCTGAGATTGCAAGTATGGGTGATTACAGCTTGTTCGGCCTTATTCTGAATATAGATGTGAGATTCTGATCTTGTGAATGAATTCGGAATTGGAAATGTGGTTCTAAGGCTTATGGGCTAGGTTGGAATGTGAAAAATGCAGTTACATTATGTTATCGGACCTTTATGAGATAGGGTGACCTGGATCTCCCCCGGGTGTATGCATGGTAAGGCTATTCAGCGATTTGTTGGCTTTTGGAACAACTCCGAGCACGTTCGAGGACGAACGAGTGTTTAAATGACGGAGAATGTCGTTTAGAGATTTTGTACTTTACTCGCCGGTTCTCGGGCATGACTTGGCCCGTGTGATGCATTATGATTTATGTAAATCGTTGATTTTGGTTTCAGGGTAATCAGAATGAATTTGGAAGAACAATTCTCAGTTCAAGCTTGAAATTTGCAAGGTTTGACCAAGATTTGAGTTGTTTGTATATGATCTTGGATCGGAATTTTTATGATTTGGTTATCTCCGTTAGGTTATTTAGGACATAGGAGCGTGATCATAATGTATTTTGGAGGTCCGTGGAAGGTTTAGGCTTCAATTGGCGAAATTGAGATTTCGGTGTTTTCTGGTTGATAGGTGAGATTTTGATATAGAGGTCGATGAAATTCCGGAAGTTGCAAGAGTTCCATTGTGTCATTTGGGATATGTGTGCAAAATGTCAGGTCATTCGGACGTGGTTTGGTTGGGTTATTGATCAAAAGCGTAATTCGAAAGATTTTAGAAAGTTTGGCTTGAATCCGAGGTGCTTTGGGTGATTTGATGTTATTGGAGGTGTTTTGATGATTGGAAAAAGTTTGAATAATGTTATGGGATATGTTGGAATGTTTGGTTGAGGTCCCGAGAGCCTCGGGTGAGTTTCGGGTGGTCAAGCGGACCATTTCATGTTGTGAAATATTGCAGAATCTCAGCTGTTGGTGTTGTAGATTTTTGACCTTCGCGATCGTGAATCATGTTCCGCGATCGCGAAGGTGTGAGGTCGATGGTCTTCGCATTCGCATTTTCTCTGTCGCGTTTGTGATGTTTTGATACTTTGGTCATCGCGCTCGCGAGGTGTAGGTCGCATTCGAATAAAGGAAGAAGGATAGATGAGTCTCCACTACATTTGTTCTACGCGTTCGCGTAGTAGGTGGCGCGATCTCGATTGCGAAGCATTCCGCCAGTTGGGCCTCTAATTCGCGAGATGGGCCTCGTGTTCGCATAGAAGAAAATCTGGTCTGTGAAGCAGTGTGCTTCCGAACGCGAGGGAAGTGCCGTACGCGATGAAGGAAAGTCTGGGCAGGTAGTTTATGTTTTAAAATCGAGGGTTTGAGTCCAATTTCATAAAAACCATTGGAGAGCTCGGGAGAAGGTGGAATTGGAAGAGATTTTCAGTAGAGCTATTGGGGTAAGTATTCTTCACTCACATTTGGTTTAATTCCATGATTTGGTCTTGAATTTCATCATTTAATTTGAGAAATTATAATGAAAAGTGGGAAAAATGGAAGAGAAGTTTGAGATTTCTTTTGGGGATTTAAATGGGCAATTGAGGTTGATTTTGATGAAATTGATATGGGTAGACTCGTGAGTGAATAATGATTCTAGTGATGTGATTTTTATCGGATTCCGAGAAGTGACTCGGGGGCCGGGTTTGAGCAATTTCTAGATTTTTATGTTAAATAGGATATTTTTGAGTGGACTTCATTCCCTTAGCATATTTTAATAATTATGTTCTGGTTATGGCTAGATTTGGAGCATCCAGATGTCGATTCCTGCAGGCGAGGCAATGCGGGCTAGAGTTTGGACCGGATCGAGGTGAATAATGATTGTAAATGATGTTCTGAGGGTTTAAAACCACAGATTTGCACATCGTAGTGCTATATTAAGGTGAGGCACACGCTTGATGTTGAGCGTGGGGCCGTGCACTATTGGGAACTATGACTTGGTCTGTCCCGATTGATAATTTTATCGCGTATTTGACTGAAATCTATTTGCTATCATCATTATTTAGGATTAATGTCATGTTTGGGCTTCGTGCCAATTATTTGAACCCTTCGGGGATTGTTGATATTTTCTCACTGTTTTGACTTTATACTTGATCTCAGTCATGTTGTTTCCACTGTTTTTAAAACTCAACCATGTTCACTCAGTTTTAATACTCAAAGGATATTTTAAATGATGTTTTGGGCTGAGAAACACTGTTTTACTGTTGCCCGTGAGTCTTATATAATTTTTGACTAAGTAAGGCTGAGGGCTTATGTTGTGAGGATATCATTTGGGTAGGGCTGCACGCTGCAGCGGTGATACACTAATTTTGATTATGAGGCCGAGGGCCTGAGATTATACGCCACGAGGTGTCTTGATATTGATATGAGGTTGAGGACCTATTTATGATGCCATGAGATGGCTTGATATTGCGCTTGGGCCGTACGGGGCCCCTCCAGGAGTCTGCACACCCCCAGTGTATGCGGGTACCCATTGTTATGTGAGATTGAGCCCGAGGGCTGGTATGGTTCTGAGATGTTGCCCGAGGGGATGAACTGCTGATACTGTGCCCGAGGGGCGAACCTTATGTGTTTATCATTCTTATTTTCCTGTCATTTACTTGCTTAATTGTGTAGCTTGCCCGAGGGGCGAATTTCCTGTGTTTATCTGCACTAACTGTTTTGCATTCATTTGCATAATTGTTGGAAAAAGTCATTTTTAAAGAAGTTTGAACTGAGTTAAAATGCTTTAAAAGTTTTTTCACAGCTTCATTGCTTTCTTGTTGTTTTTGTACTGCTTCTATTCAACATATTGATGTACTTTTCATGATTTCCTATCACTCAGTCATTCGTTATGATTGTTACTCACTGAGTTGGAGTACTCACTTTACTCCCCACACCTTGTGTGCAGATTCAGGTATTTATGCACCCGGTTGCACATTCGATTGATTGGGGGCAGAATCATCGAAGTTTAGCAGGGTAGCTGTAGGCATTCGCAGTATTGCTTTTCTCTCTCTTCATTTCATTAGTCTGTATTTCTACACTTCAGACTTTCAGTTGTGTTTATACCCTAGTAGATGCTCGTGACTTGTGACACCCCGGTTAGGGCTGTGTCGGGTTGTATTTCCGCTACTTATTATCATTAAATCATATTTAGACTATTTTTATATTGTTTAACTATTTTAAAAAGTGAATTGGGTTTAATTCGCTGGCTTTGTTTTCACGAGAGGTGCCATCACGATCGGAATTAGTGTTAGGGTCGTGACACGGGACCTGTGAGTATGAAACGTAGCGTCCCTAGGCAAAAGGGACGTTAGTACAAATAATGTACCACATATGTAAGGAATGAAAATCAGTAAATACTAGACATTAGAGAGACATGGAGTAAAAGACTCGACATGTGCGTTTGCATAGCTCTGTAAAAAATTTCATTTTATAATGTAATGCATATGCGTATAAATATCATACCATGCATGGGTACATGTGTTCATAACATCATCAAGCCTCTAAGGGCATCCCATCATAGCATCTCGGCCACTGTAGGAAAATCATAAACGTATACGGGCTGATCAGGTGATGGTACTTATATAATGCCATATATGTTTTTCATATACCATATACATATATAAACGTATATGATACAATATCGTCATAGGTCAATGTACATAAATTTAATGCATGAGAAATACGTCAATAAAATTTCTAGGAATGTTATAAGACCATTATGCCTTTGAATAATATCATGAAGTAAACTTTTTCAACTTATGTATTTTTATGAGACCCATGAACAGATGATAGAATAATATGACACATGGAGAATCAAGAACATAAGCATCTCTAGCTTTTCTATGAATAGAGTTATTTATGGAAGTTGTGCATTTGCACGTTTCGTTTGCGTCGTATAGATCATGCAAAAAGAAAGAAGGGATAGCCTTAACATACCTAGAATAAGCAAAAATTCGTGTGATATTCTTGAGAAGGATTACACTGTACTCCCTTTATAACAACAAAAACTTTCATTGCCACGGAGCTAATAATTTTCGTAAGAAATTTGTTGAAGCTTTGCTAGATGTAGCGCCTGGTTTGAAAGTTTTAATGAGGAATAGGTTATATGATTTAGATGAACCCAAATAAAGTTATTTTAAGTATTGCTGATTTTGAGTCCAATTAAGCCAAAAGTTGCCAAATTTCTTACACGTAAGTATCTCACTTTAGATGCCACCTTTCAACTAACATTGTTAGTAACTTCATTTGAGTGGGGGCTTCCACATCACCACTTAGTCCTTATCATATATATCCCTAGTTGATTAGATAATGTCCTGTTACCCGATAATTAAGAATTGTCTCAAATTAGTTGAGATTCTATTTATTTTTAATACATTTTATACATTCTACTATCATGTTCATATGGTTCCTTATATGGTATTAGTTCATAAATATCGGGTATTATTGCTCGTCCCGTATTTTATCCCAACATGCCAAACTTGGATGAAAATTTATTTTTCTTAACTTGCTTCTCCTCTCACCTTCACGAATTTACTCATCAGTTGCTTGAAATAGCATAATCCTTATAATCTCCAAATAATCTTTACCTTGGACTGATGTCAATTACCTTTCGACAAATTCAATATACAATACTACAAGGTGCAACATCGTCGTAATTTAATACTGCAAAGTATATCATCGTAATGTGATACTGCAGGACGAAATATCGACGTAATATTGTGCAGCGTAACAAGTGGGTCTAGAGTTTTGTGTATATCCTATGTATATGTATAAATATTATAGGTAGGTGGGGGGCCCTGTTCCGATCAAAGTACATCCATCAGTAGAGGCTTGTAGACATATCCTGTCAGTTAGTCTAGCATGTTGGGCTTGTAGGCCTTATATGTATATTTTGTTGGTTTTTTAGCTGTAGTAGCTATGACGGCCTTATCGCCCAACTTTATATTGATGTTTAATCAGCATTAGTTTCCGTTCAATTTTATATTTTTCTTCATAATTTGTCTTGAAATGTGGCCCCATGGCCAAAGTATGACATTATATATTTAGAGTCCCTTAGTCGCAAGTTGGTACGCAATGTTAGGTGAGGACTCGGGTGCCGATGTCGCACCCCAGGTTCGGGGTGTGATAGTAGTATTTCTTGCAATACTTAAATCTTGTTTATGAAAATATTCATATTTAAAAGGCGAAATACATAAACCGCCCCTTGAAGTTGTCCTCAACGGTCAAACAAACACTTCAAGTGACCCATTTATCATTTTGACACTTCAAGTTCCTATTAAATGCATCTCGTAGACACTTGACGCTGTCATGACAAGTTACATGTATTTTAGTTACATTTGGGCGCATGAGTTTTTCGTCAGACTTCTTCTTTCTTGCTTTTAGAGTGAGTCCCACGGTATATTATCATTTCATAATATCAAAATATTTTTTGGGCATTGATCTATAACTCGAATTATGCCCTTTTGTTGTCCCCATAGGTTTGCCGGAAACCACTCGTTGGGTTCATGGTAGGAGGCCGTATTTTGGTTTGATTTCAGATCTTCTTGGTTGTGATTCGTCTGATTATCAGTTTTTTACTGGAAATTGATCGAAAAATATGAGGTTTCTGTTTTGTGGCGAAGAAGATGATGTAGCTCCGGTGTTCTCCATGGTAGCAACATTCCGGCGAAGCACCACATCTAAACTTTGCGGCTTTGTTTGTGTCTGGTTTTCCCGGTCATTCTTCATTTTTTCTCTTTATAGGTTATCAAAAAAATGAAAAAAGGAAGGTCCTTACTTCACAGGAAAGTGCACCGAAAATTGAAAAAATAGATGTTAAGCCTTCTTCTTAATTATTGTGCTATCCTATAGGGAAATTGAAAATTTAGATTGTACTCTAATTAATCAATGGAGGCTGGAATTTATGTTTTCTCTTTGAAATAACGAAGAAGCTGGAATTTATGTTTTCTCTTTGAAATAACGAAGAAGATGAAGATGGGTGACACAGAGGGTTCTTTTTCTTTAATTCTTTTGTTAAATTACATGTGTTAAATTTTTATCATAAATTATACGTGTCATTTTTTAATTGGTTTATTTGCCACGTGACTGGCAAGTGTAATTCACTCATATAGTTTGTTGGGCTCGGGTATTTTCTTGATACACTTAATAGGCACTTGAAGTGTCAAAATGATAAATGGATTACTTGAAGTGTTTGTTTGACCGTTAAGGACAACTTCAAAGGGACGTTTATATATTTTGCCTATTTAAAATGTGGATTAAATATCTTGTTGTGCTTATGTATTGGACGATTTTTATTTAAATTTAAGTGAGTTATTGTTTCTTTAATATTCTTATTCTTTAATGTTTCCAAATGGATTAGCTAACCCTAGGACTCGCCCATTTACTTCAAATTAATTTTGGAAAAGATAATTTGGGGTTGGGAAAGATTATTTAGTAAGAATTTGAGGCTTGAATCCTTACTTTAAAGATTCTACCTAGGGATAGGATTGAACTACTTGTAGCCATATTCGAGTGTTTTTAATCTCTTAATTATTTTAGGGATAATTCAATTAGGAAATATTGCTAGTCTTCGAACGAATCTAATATAGAATTATTACCCGGGGCTAATTAAAGCTCGCTCATATTTATAAAATTGTAAAATACATTGGATCGTTACTTGAGTGTAATTTCCATTTCATCCATGCTTGTAGCCATTGATCGTTTTACTTGCCTTCTAGGTTAGTTAATATTTTTGTAATTAGTTGTAAATATTTTCTCAAAACTTTTCTAAGTGTTTGGCTTAGCATAATAGTTGATAATTCTCTTACATTCCTAATTTCCTATATATTATTCACAGTGGGATTCGACCCAGTCATAGTTGGATAGATTATATTGTATACGACCGTGTCCATTTACTTTTTAGTAGTGGATTTGGACGTCATCATTGACTAAGTTTGATGTTTTAGTATTTGACCTAGGATTGGAGTTTTGATGGTTCCATTAGGTCCTTATGGTGTTATCGGACTGGGGCATTTGGATGTTTCCAGAAGGTTTCGGCACAAATTGGCGAAAAGTGGAATTTGAAGGTTTTGAAAATTCATAAGTTTGATCAAGAGTTGACTTTGATGATATCAGATTCAGATTGTGGTTCAGATTCATTATGTCATTTGATACTTGTGTGCAAAATTTGAGCTCATTCCGGGTGGATTTAATATGTTTCAGCATGAGTTTTAGAAGTTGAAAATTCAAAGTTCATTGAGTTCGATTCCTAATTTTGATATTGTTATGCGTGATTTGAAGCCTCGAATAAGACTGTATTATGATATGGGACTTGTTAGAATGTTTGGACGTGGTCCCGAGAGCCTCGGGCGTGTTTTAGATCGAATTTGGATCATTTTTCCTTCATTTGGCATTGTTGGTTATGTTGACCATCTGGTTTCCTTGTTCGCAATCGTGTAAAGTTAACCGTGACTGCGTAGAGTTGCTTGATGGATGGGGAAAAGTTATTCATTCTGTTCGGAGTCCACGGATGTGTTCGTGTAGGCTGTTGTAGATTGTGCATCGCGTTCGGGCAAGTATTCACGCGTTCGTGTAGTGTGGCTGAGCTGGGCAGTCGATGAACTCTTCTTCGCGTTCGCGACGTTTCTACTGCATTCGTGTAGTTCTGTCTTATGTGTGTATCACAATTGCGAGGCTAGTGCCGCAAACATATAAGGTCAATTGTGGCAGCGAATGGTTGTGCATTGCGATCGCTTGGGTACAACCGTGATCGCGTGGAGTACTACTGGGCAATGCATATAAGTACTCTATTTTTGGACCTTGAGTCGTTTAATCATATTTGGAGCTTTGGAGCTTTGGATCTCGGATTGGAGCGACTCTTGAAGCAATTTTCTCCATATGGATCGAGGGTAAGTGTTCTCTACTCGATTTTGATTATATTTCATGAAACTATCTTCGTTTTTGGCATTTGATCGAGGGTTACAAGAGAGAAATTGGGGGTTTTGTCTAAAGTTTCATATAGTGAATTTTGGTGTTTTGGACATCGATTTGGAGCCGTATTTGAATGAAACTAATATGGTTGGGCTCGTAATTGAATGAGTTGTAAGATTTTTATAAGTTTCATCGAGTTCCGAGGCATGGGCCCGAGTTTGACCTTTTAGTTGACTTTGGGGTTTTGATTAAAAATCCGACCTTTATCATTTAGAAATGTTTCCTTAGGCATTAATTGATGTTCTTGAGTTGCTTTTGGCTAGTTTTGAGCCGTTCGGAGGTCGGTATGCATGGGATGGTATTTTAGAGCATCGTTTGGCTTACTCGGTATTGAATTTGGCTTGTTCGAGGTAAGCAAAACTTCTAAACTTGGTGTTGAAGATATGAAACCTGGAATTTCGTGCTATGTGATTGATGTTGAGGTGATGCATTGCTAGGTGACGGGCGTGTGGGCGAGCACCGTAAGAATTGTGACTTGGTCGATTCTGTGGAACAGTATAGATGAATAATCTTGTGGTTATCCGTATTTTTACCATCTGTTAAAGCAATTGAGCAGCAAGTCATGTTAGAAATCCTATTAGGCTATGCATTGGTACTGTTGGGACCCACAAAGGTCGTGTTATATATTGAATAATTTGCTTAATTTGTCGTTTTGTACTCAATCACAGCTATTATTTGCATATTATGTCCCAGTCTCTATTGTCATTTATTTGATACATCATATCATCATTGTTGGGCTAACTATCATGATTCTTGTGAGCCTAAGAGACTGGAGAGATTAATGATTGAGTAGTGCTGAGGGCATATTGTGAGATTTTTATGGTATCGGGTTGCACGTCACAACAAACTTTATTGATTCATGACAGGATTTGACTTATTTTAGCGCTTGGGCTAGATCGACCTCTTCAGAGTTTGCACATCCACAGTGCGCACAATTGCTAGAAATTATTTACATTTGGGCTATATTTGCCCTGATTTATTTGCATTTAGGTCAGATTTGCCCTGGGCTGGATCTGCCATGTTACGTCCCAACCTCGGGAGGCACGACCGGCGCTCAATCGAGTGAACCCAACTGAGCAAGCCTTATTAAACACTTCCTACCCAACTTGAGACGAACAAGGAAAACCATGCTTCAATTCATTTATTTAAACAAAGAAAGACAGTAGATTTAACATTTCTAGTTCATTTTATATCACAACTTTAGACCATAGTTAAAGTTACTCTCCAAGATTCCGATTGAGTTACAATTTATAGATAACATGAGTTTAGAATTACAATATAGTCCGTGGACCCCTCAAACACCCGTACATAACCCACACATATATCTACGGAGCCTCTAAGGATGTAAAAGACGAGTATGACAATGCTGGCAACAAGGCCCCGGCTATACCTCAAAAATAGAAGTCTACAACAAAAGATGTGCAATATAACCCCTTGAAGGAGAAAGGGGCTCACCAATAATTTGAGAAGGAGTTAATCCACTACAAGCGATCGACACTATCTGCAATGGAGCCACCTACATTCATTTAAACAAATGTAGTGCTTCCGGCAAAAGGGACGTTAGTACCATGGAATAGTACTAGTATGTGTCACACCTCCTTTTTCACGTTACACCCCCGGAAGGGCGTAAATGAGTTTTTTCCAATTTAAGAACAGTCGGAACGGGATTAGTTGTTTAAGTTTTCAGAGTCGCCACTTGAGAATATAATAGTGTCCCAAGTCACCGGTTTAATCCCGAACCGAGGAAAGTTTGACTCTGTTACAGTCTGCGAACTAGAAATCCGGATAAGGAATTCTGTTAAACCGGGAAAAGGTGTTAGGCACTCCCGAATTCCGTAGTTCTAGCACGGTCGCTCAACTGTTGAATTTGATTTTATCTGATTCCGATTATATGTTTTTAAATCATGTGCATTAATGTTCCGCCTTTCAATTTTTAAGAATTACAACGTCGTGAAAATGCACTCCTTAACCACACCGTACCAGTACGCCTGTGGCTTTAGATATATTTCGACTTCGTTGAGAGTAGGATTTGGGTCACATAAATGTGCACCCGTACTTGAGAATGTATATTATAAATCGCGCCAAAAGTTTCTACGTCTTAGTAACTTTGGGAAAGACCATAAAATTCACTAAACGGTCCTTCCGAATCTAGAAATTTATATTGAAACTTATTTGAGGGCCCCGCAATTATATTTTAACGCGGCGAGGCTCATCTCATTTTATTAAGGCCAAACTAAGTAGCTAAATTTCTATTGCAATTTTCAGCTTTAAACTAATAAAGAAAAGAAGAATCGTGGCCAACTATTATTACGAATATCAAGCTTCAGGTTCAAATTCGGGTACAAGCAAAAGTCTAACCTTTCAATTTAAACCTATTACTCAATTTGAAGTTCAATTTTATATTATAAAATTCAAGTTATTTTGGGCCTAATACCAAATTGTCTATTTCCTATTGTCTATCATGCTCAAGGAACATATATCTTACTTTTTAATTTTGCAAACTTCTTCGTTAATAAAAAAAAAACTGAAAGGAGTTGAAACAGTAAGGTGAATTTTGTTGATCATCATCGTAATACTTAATAATATTCGTAATTGTAATCTTATTTCTCATTTTAATCAAACTCAAAGTGAAAAGGCAAAGCTATATATATTTACTAACAGACGCTCCTATTGTGATTATTGAGATAACATATTATTATCCAAAATTACCAAAGCTGTGCAATATTATCTAGTATATGGCTCATCATAAAATTCGGTACAATTTATACTTCAATTCCAAACTTAATGACAGACTTGAATCAGGTTTAAAAAAAACACTAAACTAAGAAAAATGACAAAGAGGCTAAAATCGGATCACAGTCCATAGTTAAACAGTCCAGTTATACATATTCTGCTTCCAGATCTACCTTTAGATTTTAATGAGCAATTAGTACCTGTCATCTAACTTTAAAGTGCCAAAACACAATATTAATCCTTAAACTAACCTGATTTCCTATTGCTACACTTCAATACAGTCTTATTACATTTCAAATAACAAACTAGCATTCACACGAAAAGGCTAAAACATATCAGAGATTGTAACACAACAAGAAAAATCAATTTGCATCAATTCAACAAGTATTCAGATCCAGTGTTGCTTTTGTATTGCCATCTCGAAATTACATCAATTCAAATTCGATTGTGTACCTGAGAAATCCAGAAGAATAAAGACGGATCAACAGCTTTTACTTGGAAATACACAACAGCAACAACAGCACATCACAGTTCTAACAGCAACAGAGTTTTTAATCATCAAAATCTCTTAAGATATCAATTGAAGTTATATCAGCACAACTACAGCATTCAGATGCTTTCAATCGATTGGACTTGAGTTCAAACTTATTCAAATTTGAAGGAAATTTGGATTTTTTGAAGGAAATTTGAAATTTAGGAGAAGAAATCGAATCTGAAACTGTGTGACTTCAGATTTAAAAGCATAACAGATTTTTTGGAAAATTTTCTAGAGTTCTCCAATTATATCCTTCACCCCCTCCTCATAATGGCAGAAACTGCCTTATTTATAGACTGTAAAGAGAGGAAAAATTAATTTTCAGTGTTTTCCAAATCAGTCCCCCTTTTTCTGACTTGTTAAACAAGTTAATACACTTAATTTTGTAAATCTTGCATTACAGCCCCATCTAGAAGATTCTAGATAATTCTGCCATATTCTTACCCCTTTGTTATACCCATCGTGCCCTTACTTTTATTTAAAAACTACTAAACTACCCTTTCATGTTCCCAAAATACCCCTGCCTCCTTATTATTATTACCACTATCACACTTTCTATACCCAAAAGACCTCTGAAAATTAGTTGAATTTACCCAATTAACCCACAGCTCTTTGAACTTCAGATTTAATTATTAACTATTGGAATTATTCTAAATTTTAACAAACCTAAAATTAACTAACTATTAATCGAGTTTCGATCAGCTATAACCAATCTCACTAAGCCTTATTATCAAACAATTAAAACATTGAAACTAAATTTACTGGATCACTTATACAGAATTTAGAAGCAAAGAGAATAGTCACAAAACGAATTTGAATATTAATCAACAGGACCTGCTATTTGTAATCACAAACAGATCCAAATATTTCTAATTAACTAACACTAATTAACAAATTTTAAAACTAAATTGAAGCAGACTAATAACCAACTAACGAAATCAATTCACGATAATCAGAACCGAAAACTTCTAAGCACAAATATCAATAGTTAATTCCGAAAATTATCAAAGACTATTAAATTCCTAAGATTAATGCACTTATTAAGGTTTCATTTTTTTTTTTTTTCATAGCAAATTGACCGAACAAAAGACATTTTAATCAGAATGTAGGGATATTGTATCACCCATTCGAAAGTTAAGAATAGAAGAATATTCAGTCATAAAGAAGAATCAAAATAAGATCAAGAAGGAAAAACAAAATATAAACTTAGCTTTTTAGAGCTTCCTTGGCCGATTTGTATCCCTCAACTTCCACACAAAACCCAGGACACTTTTAATACTGAGTTTTTTGATATTTTTTGAGGCCATCGGAAAGACTTCAATCTTTACTTGAGCATTTTCAACGACCTTTGAGGGTCAAGATTCGTCAAAACGGGTAGAGGGTGACTAAGGGAAGGTATGGTATGATTTTTGGATGGTTTGGGGTGGCGGCGCCGCCTAGGGTTTGCAAGATTTGGGGCTTTATGGCAGGATTCATGGGAAAAAGATTATAGATTCGGAGGGAGGAAGGAAAGGGGGTTCTTTTTGTGTTGGTTTGGCCGGAGATGGCGGCTTGCTGCCGCCGTGGACGGCGGAACCCTAGCGGGCGGCGGGGAGGTGGTGTGTGACGAAGTAACGGGAGGTAAAGGGAGAAGATGAAGGCAGTCTAATTTTAGGGTTTAACAAATATATGTATTAAATGTTTGGTTTGTATTTTGTGTTATTATTTAAATGTCACATTTATTGCCAGCCGTCGGATTGAAGCGAATCAACGGTCAAGATCAACGACGCCCTAAACGGCGTCGTTTCAAAGGGTTAAGGGCCGGACCCGGTTGCCAATTAATTGGGCTTGGGGCGTTTGGGCTTAAGGTTATTTTCTGATTTGGGCTGTGTAATCAGCCCAATTTCAATCCATTTTCCTTTCCTTCTTTCTCTTTATTCACCTTATTTTGTATCTTATTATTATTTTTTATATATTTTCTATTTTTCTGATTTTTGTATTTTATTGTATTTTAGTTTCCTTTTTTATTTTCTTTATTTTTATATTTTGTATCTATTTTGATTTTATTAAAATTAATTAACTTCTACTTTATGATAATTTCTCAATTAAAATCACAAAACAATGCTATATTTTGGTTTCCTTAGAATTATTCTAAATTGAATTAACACCTACTAAGGTGAAATTAATTTTCTAAATGCAAATGTATATTCTTTGTATTTTTTATATGATTTAACATGGGCAAATAACACACAAAATTCACACCAATTGTTTAAAAATAAGAAAAAATTGTTTTATTTGAATTTTATGGGAATAACTCATATGTAGGGTAAAAATCACGTGCTCACAGCTGCCCCTCTTTGCTCGAAAATACAAAGAGTTTTCGTGCAAAGATAAGTGAGCATTATGAGCGATTTTTACCCGTTCGAGTATTCCGTTGTGAAGCATTTTTTTGAAAAAATTTTGACCGCACCCTGCTTCAGAGGTTGCCTACATATCCTGGGCTAAACAGGAATCAGGTCGGTGTAGTTCGGGCATGTCTGGTATCTGAGACTACCAGGTACTGTGATCTCACTGCTGTTGCTGTTGTTACTGCTATTACTGCTGACTGACCCCTTATTACACCATGGTAAAAATAAAAGAAGCTAGCCTAAGCTATGGCTTAGGAATTACAAAAATCCTATCTATGTCTTTTAACTTGTTCTTGTGTTGCCTTGAACTTGTATCTTGTATTCTTCCGACGACATTTTTGTTGTTGCCTTTAACTTTTATTTTGTATTCTTCCAACGACATTCTTATTTTTGCTTTGATGATGTTCAACCACTTCAATTTGAAATATGTGTCCATTTTCTAGGTGGAATCATGCTTGCGATTCCTTTTAAAATGTATTCCTTTGTTATCCAGGTGGGCACCTTCTTACGACAAAATAGACAACCAAAGAAAATTTTTCTGCCCCAGTATGGTGGCTGGGCATATCAAGTTATCAGATATTAAAACTAAAACTATGATTTAGATTGTACTTCCCTTGTTTTCAGGTGGGTGCCTGCTTACTGATTTTAAAAATATATTCCCTTGTTTTTCATGTGGGTGCCTGGTTTTTAATTTTAAAAAAAAAATATATATTCCCATATTTTTCAGGTGGGCACCTACTTACGTTATATAAAACAAAGAAAATTTCTTCCCTAGTTTGATAACTGGGTGCATGACATTGCTGAAAATTTATTCTTCAGGTGGGTGCCTGATTGCTAAACTTGAAAAAGTATTCCCTTGTTTTCCAGGTGGGCGCCTGCTTACTGTGCTTGAAAAAATATTTCCTTGTTTTTCAGGTGGGTGCCTGATTGCTAAGCTTGAAAAAGTATTCCCTTGTTTTCCAGGTGGGCGCCTGCTTACTGTGCTTGAAAAAGTATTCCCTTGTTTTTCAGGTGGGCGCCTGGTTTTTAATTTTAAAATACTCCCTTGTTTTTCAGGTGGGCGCCTGCTTTCAATCATCCAAAACAAAGAATTTTTTTTTGTGCCCCCGTTTGATAGCTGGGTGCAGCATATTATCATATGTGCAATTTGAAAATTAAAGATTATACTTCCCTTATTCTTCAGGTGGGCGCCTGATTGCCAAAACCTTTTGTGCTCCCTTGTGACTAAAATTTATCTTAGGTGAAAATTTCATCGGACTAAGATTTTCATCTTAGGTGAAAGATTCAACAGACTAAGACTTTTATCTCAGGTGAAAAATTCATCAGACTAAGATTT
>MU755420.1:1420-11600 GCA_026770625.1 Nicotiana glauca
AGAAGAGAGATCTCGTTCCGTTGGAGAAGGAGATATTTACGCAGCTAAAGATTTTATTCCGTTTCAGAATTTTGAATTAAATGCTGATAGGAGATCCATCAGATCCTCTCTCCAACAAAGTCGCGCGTTTTTTTGGGAAGAATCTCGCTAATTTGGGTTTGGTATATAAATTGTAGGGATAATGTGAACATGTAGGGTAAATAGTAATTTGTGAACATTTTTGATAATAAGGTTTGCTATATGGTATAGATAGGAAAATATTCCTAAGTTTTATATAGTCATTAACATTAGTAAACTAAGCAATGCTAACAAAAGCCCAAACCAAAATCAAATCAATACTAATGATAACAAAAGACATTCAATTCAATACTACGGACGGGAATGTATTGAATATCTATTTTTTGTTTTGCAATAATTTAGATAAAAATGCATAACCTATTTTTATTTTTTTCTTTAGTATTTAGTCATATAATTAATACTCCCTTATTTATCTATTTATTTTATCATGACTTACTACTTTTAGATTATGTTTATTTTTATTATGACTTTTTAATTAGCAATATTTATATTACATAATTTTATTGTCTTTATTATTGAATATTTTAGGATACTACTATGACATATTTCATATTTTGTATTCTTTTTTTGGAAAATACTTTATATAGTTGTATCTTACTAGGATTAAAGAAATATTTTAAGCACAATTTTATATGTTTTGTTCTACGAAGATTTTACTAGAAAAAACTCCGAAAAAATCCGAATAACCCAAAAACCCGAGAAAATCCGAGAGTGAAAAACCCGAGTTTATTGGTTTGGTTTGGTCTTTAGATTTAATAACCCGACACAATTTTTTTGGTTTGGTAATTATAAAATCCGAACTAACCCGACCTATGTACATCCCTATGTATAATGATTAACGACTATATTCTTTTTTTCATATATAATTTTTTAACCGATGTTCAGTACTCGTATTACAACGATTCGGACAGTAGTAAAAATTAAAGGGAAAAATGCTTTCTGCTATAAAAAAAATTCAACTTAAAGAACTCGAGCCCAAGACTTTTGGTTACAGATAAATGAATCGTTGGATCCCTACCACAACTCTGAATGGTATAAGTGTCTATTTTTTAAGCATAGTCATGTCAAACTATTCAAAATTCAACAAAGAACTTCAATGTGATAGAGATTAAAGGGGAAAACGCTTTCTACTAAAAAAATCGTATCAAAGAGTTCGAATCTGAAACTTATAGTTAAGGATAAAGAAATACTATTGATCCTAGTGTCAAAGAGTTCGAATCTGAAACTTATAGTTAAGGATAAAGGAATACTATTGATCCTATCACAACGCTGATGGTATAACTATCTATTATTTAAGCATAGTCATGTCATAATGTTAAAAATTCAACACAGAACTTCAATGCGATAGAAATTAAAGGGAGCTATAGAGAGACAGGTGCATGGGAATGGCGGGCCTATAGCTTGACTTAGAAGAAAGAATAACAACCCACACCACAAGGCAAACACACAGCCACTACTACTACTAATACTTTTGTGAGCCTAGAAATTTTAGCAAATCTTGAAGCAACGGTGATTCGTGAAAATAAAGATGCCTAATTTTCAATTTGCGAATCCACCATCCACGTGGTTTATGGTGACAAATTTCAGACCCCAGACAACAGATTCGATCCCACAACAAAAAATAACAATAAATCATGTGCTGTCCCACAGCATCCCACTATATCTCCTCTCTTCTTGTCTCTATTTACTCGCGTTACCCAATTTGTTGCCTTATTTAAAATTTGATGTACCTTCCTTTTATGCATCCCCTCCTATTTTATCTTAGTAAATGTTATGGGTGTTCAAACTGAATCGGAAAACCGCACAAAACCAAAAAATAAAACCAAGCCGATTAAAAAATCCGACTAGGTTTGGTATTGAGTAAAAAAATCCGAACCAAACCGACATATAAATATATAAATTTTATTTATATTTTTAAGAGTTTATAGTGATTTTTCTTTAGAAAATGTAGAAATATTTGGGATCCTCTCATGTATTAACCTTGAAAGCGTAAATTAACGAAAAATTATTGTTAGACGACTAAGAAAATAACTATCATGTGTTACTAAAAAATTTCTCCCATTAGAATATTTTAATAGATCATATGTTTATCAATTTTTTCCATACTTTCTAGACATATATTCACTTATCAAAACTTTATCTATAATTTTAACAAAGTAAGATTGAAATAATATTCATGAAACAAAAAAACCCGAAAAACCCGACAAAACTAAACCAATCCAAACCAATATAGTTGGTTTGGTTTGGTTTTGGTAAAAACCGAACCAACCCGGTCATGTACACCCTAGTAAATGTTGGTTCCCAAGATGACTCCTTCAACCTCACAGACATCCATTCCATTTGCATTTTGCCCGCTCTATCCATCTAATATGTCTTCCTAATTTGTGGTACATAGTGATATCCGTTTCTCCATTATTAGGGTCATATGCACTTAGCGTGTTTGCTGATTGGTACGCATATGATTGTTGATTGTGAGAATTCGAAACTAGACTGCTCGTATATCATGTTTTTCACTTGTTAAAACTGTAGAGATAAAAAAAACAGGCAGTAAGGTTAACAGATTTTACCCACACCAACCCGAACCGAAACGATATAGACAGTCGCCACAATGGATGAAAAAGAAATTACAGCCATGGCCTGAGCGAATGATAATGAAGTGCTAATATTAACGTCACAAGGTGGTGAAGAACATAGTCACTTGGAGGGTAGAACATGCGGTCTAGGCAATGGTGGGTGCCTCAAGTAGTTATCTTTCACTTTGTACAACGGAAAGAAGAAAACCTTTTTTCTTCTTTTTTGCTTTTTAGAAGAAAAAAGAAATACCTTGACCATGCCGTTTCTGGGTACAGATTTACTAAAATGAAGTACCAGATTAAATGTTTGTTGCCTTGGGGTTGATATTAAGTAATTATAAATCCTGATCGCTCAACCAAAATAGCAGTAGCAACCAAAGTTTTTCAGCACAACTTATGAACTCATTGTCCACAGTTGTACAGGGCAACTCAATTTGGCTCATAAAGAGAAGTGAAATAATCATTCACTTAAGGAAGCCATAAGCAACGGCAGTTAAACATTGCAATATGCTCTCAACCATTCAAAGCATCAGCAGGGCCGAATCAAATGAGACTTCCTACTGGTTAACTCACTCTGCCTACGAATCAGTAGACAGACAGCCCTAAATTAAAAAAGTACTAGTAGTTCGCTACAAATCATCTGCAGAATCTCTCATCTAAAAAGGGCAATCACCCAAGCACAACAACAGACAATACGGTCCAAAGAAAATAGATGACATAACTCAAACCATTCCTCCACGGGGAGTTAACAAGACTAACAAACATCACCCTAATGATACAAATGTTACCTGACACAATCCTCCCACCAGGAACAATCTTAAGACCTATCAAGGAGAATTAGTCAACATTCAGTTAGACCATACATGGACTAGTCCAAGCCTGTTTCCAGTATAAATCTCATTGCGCTCTTCGTCATAGAAAAGGGCAGTAATATCTTCTAGGGCCTCCGCAACCGTGCTCCTAATTCTGGAAGCTTGGACCCGCTTTTGTGAGTTGCAGCATCTACCACCGGGCCCACTGCAACTGGCACTACAATCATCAGCAGTGAGGCCACTGGTTGCTTTGATTTTAGCAAGGCATTTTCCAGTCAGAATATTGCTGACATTAATAGATCCTGCTGCCAAACCAGAATACCCATGCTCAGAAATTCATAAAAGTCATATGAAACGGCAAAAAATAAATAAATAATAAATCCCACTAGTCCAGCCATCCAGGTTATATATGTGCTACCTAGCTCTAAGCTTACTAATGTGTGTGAGGCACTCTGTAATACAGGAATACATATGTGGCAGATTGATCAAATTTATCAGGATATGCAACCATCCAAACACTCATCGACTCCTTGCCATTTTAATTCGCCTACTTTATGAACAGTGGGTCCCAAAATTTTGACCTCTTCTGTTAAAATGGCTATTTTTTTTCATCCAACAATCACAGCTTATATAAACTAATACTATACTAAGTTATTTCAAATAATGTGTTTCCAAACAACCTCTTGATCTTTTCACATTTCAGACAATTATTTAGACTCTTCTATACCAAACAATAACAATTTGTCAATTCGAGTCAGCCATATGAATACTCACAAATCATATCAATCAAGTTAGATCCGTACCAATCCAATATTTGAAGATGATAATAACATACAAAACCGACTTAAATAAGACCAATAATAATGTAAATGATAATGATGATGATGATGATGATGATAACAAGGAAAAACAACAGTAGCAGCACAGCAGCAGCAGCAGCAATGATAATGATAAGTCAATATCCATTCAAAGGGTTTACTCTTAAACAGCATGAAAGTCAAGCCAGGTCACTTAAAATGGAATTAAAGAAGTATTGTTGTTTTCAGTCATCAAGTAAGACTTGAGAAATTCCTGCAATCTAACATACCATTTCCTTCAGATAAGGGATCATCAGAATCAGCTTTGCAGTATGAAATAATAAGGTCCTGATCACTAGTTATGTAAATGTTGTTAGTGTTGCAATCAGGATGCCATAAAAGGTGATCCTCAAATGAAGTAACAAGCTCCCCGCGGAAGTTCCAAACAGCTACTGTTCTGTTTCTGAATGTCAAGAACAACTGGTTCTCATAAAGAAATATGAACGCTGAGGGGGTCATGAACTCAGTCCTGCTAACTTCTGTCAACTCAGAATTGCGTACCTACATCCAGTAGACATTAGAAATGATGACAAAGGAAGACAGGTGTATTGTTGAACATAGGTAGCTACTCACATCCAGAATCTGAAGATTCTCGTTCTCTTGCTTGACAAGAAGCTTTTCATTAAACTGTTCAATGAAATCCACCTTCTTATTTCGATGAAGAAGATGGTTGAAAGATTTAAGAACAGTACCATCCTCAATGGACAGAATCTTCAGAGGTACGTGGCCACTAGCTTTGGTAAATATCAACAACATGATTCCTGGACTGCTTAAAAGAAAAGAGGGGAAAGATTTAAAAAAAAATATAGGACAGAAATCCAGGTCTTCCAAGTCAAACCACAGCAAAATTATGGAGAATACACTCCTATAACACAATAAACTGGACTCAATTTAGTGAAATGAACCCACATTACCTAGAACATCCTTTCTTCACTTAGTCATAGATTCGAATATGAGATCTTGAAATATTATGTTATTCCCACAAATAAACAAAACCATAAAAGCACTATAACAAAAACAAACAAAAGCTCTTATGGAACATCTGGACACACAGAAGAAAACAGAAAGACGAAGAAATAGAAACGGAGCAATACACAAGATTGACGATATAATAAACTTAAAATGGGTAGCGACTCAAGCAAACATGAAATGGGCACAAGTAAAATTGCCCATTTTAAACCATTCCCCCAAAAAAGCTAAACTTTGATTACTAGCTAAAGCGTTTATATGGTAGTCTAACAGGGATCATGTATAATTACGATAGCTTATTGACTTGGAATGAAACCTGGAGGAGCAAGACTAAAATGCAGACAAGTTTCCACACAATTACTCATGCAACAAATCCAGCAACCAGCGTTCTGTAGAGATAATGCAAAATAATGAGTTTACCTGATTTTAATCTCTTGAACATTTTTGTCTGAGATTGAGTATAACATTGAATAATTCTTCAGGTCAAAGACCTTGTATATGCTGATGAAAGTGAAAAGAGCTCCGTAAGTACAACAGCAACTTCACAAGATTAAAAAGAACATCTGACCTTCTGTTGGGCCTCTTTGAAAATAAAAACAGGACTTTATAACAGAACAATCACCTATCCTGGGCGGAGTAGGTAAGCACTTTTCCATTGACATCATCGAACTCCACAAAACCAGGCCATTTTAATGACTCTGACTCAAATAGCGCAAAGCCAGCATCTGGTTTACCCCTCCGAATGTATCTAATTTCATCAACTATATAAGGTTAGAACTTGATAAAAAGAACATATGAGAGAGAGCAACCAAGCCGTAATAGTTATCACATACTCAATCCTTGTGGTTCTGCATTTCAAGGAACTGAAATTATCTGATGCGTAGACTGAAACAGTGATGAGCGAGTCATTGTTCTTATTGTAAAACAAACTTCGTATAACTTCATCTGGACTGACGTTCAGAAAGCATATTCTCTCGTTAGTCTCTGCATTCGTAAAGATATGTATCAATTTACTTAAGGTCAAGGCACCTACACACAGGTGCCAGATAGAAGGAGCAGGGATAAGAATATGTAGGGAAACAATATCAAGAAAATATGCTTTACCTCGACTAAATGCTGCACATACACCAGATTGTGCAAGGGCAAAGACAATATCACGTGCAGCAACTATCTCAATTATCTTTGATCTTTTCCTAAGAAAAGGAAGCACCATTGCACAATGTCCCTTAGGGTCATGGGTGTCATATTCCTCCTGAGACCACATGTAATTACAGAGAAGTGTCAGAAGAACCGATTAACAAGAAAATATATGTGATGAAAATAGCATCTTCAACTAACTGAATACTATTTTTTGATGAAATACTGAATCACATCCAGGAACCAAGCCATAAGTACGTGCTAAATCATTTCAAACAAATACATGTATCTAAAGATCTAGCAATGAAATTCTTCTTTCTAATAAAGCCAACCATCAAAACGCCACAATCTGTAAACATTGTTCTTGTTTCCTCGGCTTTATAGCTCATGTATGATTCTAGAAACACAAAAGACAGAACTCCCGCTAAATGCTTAACCGTGGTGTCCATCCCAGCTTGCCATAATTTCCACTAACCTTGGCCAATTCGTTAATGGAAATATTTAATTCCTAGAATCTGGAAGGTTAACAAAAAAATCAACTAATCATAAATTAGTCGGACATCAATTATCTGGACAATCAACTTTGTTAAGGAAATCAGCAAAAAGCTTCTCATCATAGAACAAGAGGTCTGTGAATAAACGTGCAAAAGACATCTACTGCTCAGATATAAATCATCAGCTCTCTAATACTACCTGCTCTCATAATGCATCCTCTCAAGTCTCAACAAAGCAATAAGAAGTCTATTTCATACTATACTTTTCATTTTAAACTGGACGCTCACTTGTTCAATTAAAATGTTAAACTAATTTCAAGTCAAACAACTTAAGATGTACCATCAAATTGTAGACATTGGATATCACAACTATAATGGAACAAAATTTATTTTTGTGCACAATAACATCTAACAATTATCATTATTTTGCCTATAAAATGGGAAATTTAAGTTATAATTATAAGATGTCATGGTATTCCAGTTAGTATTCTGACTGTGCTAATGAAGGGGCATTTCCTACACATCTTCTTCCTTTCCGAATTTCACCAAACGAAGGTAAACACCTTTTACTTCTATATTCACTCTGACAACTCCAGTGACAAAACTGTTAACAAACATACACTTTACCAACCACATCCTTGCATCAATTCCCCAATACAATTACAAGTCCACTTGCCAAAATCCTCATTTCTTCACATTATACCACTCAAATAGAAACAAACTGTTAATTTGCCTATTAGGACCCCAAACGAGTATCAGCCATTGATGGATCAAGCACAAAGTAATCAAATTTTAGGTCATAAACTCAAGAACTGACTATTAGTATCACCAGTTCCTCTCAACCAACATATAACCAATAATTCTGTAATAAATCAAATCTCCGAGAATAACACAAAAGCTGAGCAATAAATTAAATTCAAAACCAAAAATTGAGCAAAAGGATCAATCAAACCTGTAAGCGAATGTTCCGAAAGCGCTCCTGAGCATCGCTCATACTAAAAGAACGGTCACGTTTCGAAGAAATCTCCCTCCGCTGTAGCTTCTTGACGCTATTCACAAACCCATCTACCCCTCCACGTGGCCGCTTCTTCGCCACCACCCTCCTCCCACAACATGGACGAGGACTCGCACATATTCTCCGCCCATCCATTTCCCTAAATCAAACACACAAAAGATCCACAAAATCTAAAACCTAATACAAGTAATTGCACATTATGTACCCAACATAGCAGCTTCAATTCACTATCTTTGTAGGTCTAAAGAGGAAAACAGAGATTTGGGTTTTGATTAAAACCCTAAATCTCAATGACCCAGATGGAAAAATTAGGGCTTTTTACAAAGAGGCTCACTCAAGAACAGTTTTGAAAATGAACTTTTGCATAAGGAGTACGTCTTTTGGTACAAACACTTACTCTCAACAAAGTTAAATCTTCACTGGGATTACAAGAATGAGTGAAAACAGTGTTCGGATTTGGGAAAGAATGGGTGAGGGGCCGGACATGAAAGAGTGAGAAAGCAATGTGTTGGATTTTAAAGCAGCTTTGACGTCCGTCTTACATTTCAAAATAACATCTTGACGGTGTACATTCATTACCTATTAATCATGAGTACCAGTCCCATATTACTTTCTTAAATAGTGTTTGGAACAATTTACATGTACATTGTCTAATTTGTCAAAATATCTAGTTACATTCAACTCAACAGCACAAGTATCGAATAAATCTACTCGCCGGAATAACCAAAATGTTAAGCAATAAAGATTTTATCTAATTACTTTTACTGAATTCAAAACTTAGTATGAGCAAACATAACAAAAAAGGAATTAATTTTAATTCGAATTATTGCAATTAGTAAAAAAATTACTCACGTTTCGAGTGGATCTGTGGCATATGAAAGTTCTCCGAAGGTATGGCGACCTGTGTTGTGCCGTCATTACGACTGAACTTATTTCGATGTTGTTTTGAGTCAACTGATAGATCATCAACACTAAATTCAAATCTTGCTATGAAAGTGAATTATGAAAAAAATGAATTTAAATTAGTCAAATAGTTACTATTGGAATGGATCTACGGCAAAGAAGATCTCTTAAGGTACGACCGCCTGTGTTGTGTCGTCATTTTGGACTCACGGCGAATTTCTACGCTATCTTGAATCAACTATTAGATCAACGATGAATTCAAACATTGATAGAAAAAACATAATAGAAAAGAAATTAATTGAAATCAAATTACTTTAACTAGAAATAAATTTACTATTAAAGTGGGTTCGATGCAAAGAGGAGTCCCCGGAGGTATGGCTACTAGTGTTGTATCGTCATTTTGGATTTCCAATTGATTCGGTGCTCGCTTGAATCAATTTATTGATCATCAACATAGAGGCACAATTCATTCTCTAGATGAACTGCGAGATAAGCCAACCAACACACACCAGTCTCACATCCTTTAGTTATTCTTTTGTTGGAAATCACGAAGAGGATTTTCAAATCGAACTAAACAAGAGGGGAGTTGTTGTCGGTATTGAAAATATCATTAATTTCTTGATTAAAAGAGTATTTGGCTAAGCTTATAAGTTCGTTAAACCATCTACACATTTTGATTTATCAACGCACTGGATTAATACTCAAAGTGCTTATAAGCCAAAATTAGCGAAAAGTCAAAAGTTGGTCATTGGCTTATAAGTACTTTGTTTTGTCCAAGATTTTTAGTATTTTATCTTTAAAAGAATTTCAATTCTCAAGATACTTTTCCAAAAATAGAACTCCTAACTTCCTCTTCACTCTATATTTATTATTGGCGAAATATATAAACGGCCCCTCCAAGTTGTGCACAACGGTCATTTGAACACCTCACCAGACCTATTTATCAAGTAGACACCTCAAATTATAATTTAAAGTGTCTGTTAAACCCTTCAAAGTGACATGGCACAATGTGTGTATGCAGCAAGTGAAGTCTTTATAAACTATGTTTATTTCTTTTCTTTTTTTAATTTAATTGGTGGAGCCCACTTATTCCCTTCTTCTCCAAAATTTTCTTCCACTATCTTCTCCACCTTAACCCACTAATCTCAACACCACACTTCACCATTAAAAAGAAGTCCCAACATAATTAAAGTTGTTCAACATATAAAATCCATTCATAATTCGTCCTGTCTTTTACTCCATAAATTGTTCAACATTTAGTTTTTGCCTTCTCTTGCAGGAAATGATCTTTCGAGGTACCGATACAACTGCACTACTAACCGAATGGGTAATGGAAGAATTA
>MU755420.1:11795-25492 GCA_026770625.1 Nicotiana glauca
GAAGTCCCAACATAATTAAAGTTGTTCAACATATAAAATCCATTCATAATTCGTCCTGTCTTTTACTCCATAAATTGTTCAACATTTAGTTTTTGCCTTCTCTTGCAGGAAATGATCTTTCGAGGTACCGATACAACTGCACTACTAACTGAATGGGTAATGGCAGAATTAGTTTTGAACCAAGAAATCCAAAAAAAAAACTTCACAATGAGCTACAAACTATAGTAGGGAATGAAAATGTAACAGATGCACATATTGCCAAATTGCCCTACCTTCAAGCAGTCATAAAAGAAACTTTACGACTACATCTTCCGGGCCCACTGTTATCATGGTCTCGGCTATCCATCTCCGATGTCCACCTCAGCAACGGCATGATAATTTCGGTCAACACGATGGCGATGATCAACGTGTGGTCCATCACACATGTCCCTAACGTGTGGGAGAATCCGTCAGTGTTTATGCCGGAGAGGTTCTTAGGGATGAATTTTGATGTTCGAGATAATGATTTAAGGCTTGCGCCATTTGGAGCTGGAAGAAGAGTTTGCCCTGGAAAGAATTTAGGGTTGGCTACTGTGAGTCTTTGGATGGCTAAGTTGGTGAAGAATTTTAAGTGGGTTGGAAATGAGACTCAACCTGTTGATCTTAGTGAAGTTTTGAAGCTTTCTTGTGAAATGAAGCAGCCACTTTTTGCTATGGTTGTTCCAAGAAATGGTGGAATAACTACCGTGGGTGTGTCCGAGAAGAAGATTGGAAGTGGAAGGGGTCTGACCGGAAAAAGGGAACGGGAGATTGGGAATTGCAATTGGGTCTGTTTGGGCAGAAGTTGGGTTGGGAATTGTTTTTTTAGTTTGTTAAATTTCTTTTTAAATTATTGTTTACCATTTTAATTTAGCATTACACATGTTATCATCTTATTGGTTCATTTACCACATAACCATGCATTTCACGCATGTGATCTGTTGAGCGAAGGTGTCCAAATGACACACATATATATTCGGTAAAGTGTCTAGTTGGATATTTGGGTAGTTGAGGTGTTCAAATGACCGTTGCGGACAACTTAAAGGGGCCCTTTATGTATATCGCCTTTATTATTCCTTCTTACAAATAAAATTTAAAATTTAATATTTTTTAAATAAATTGAGGGTAATTTAGTTATTTAACAAATAAGTAACTTATCAACATTTTTTTACCAAACACATCAACTGCTTATTACTCATTTCAACACTTTTTCCAAAAATATAACTGCTTATTTATAAAATTAATTTCAATACTAATTCCAACATTTAAAATTTATCAGCTATTTCTAATATGTTATCTTAAATACTGTCGGGATCAATCTATATTCACATTGACTAATTTGTCAAAATATCTTGTTACACTTAATCAGCAGCACAAATATCGGATAAAATCCTCGTGGGAATAACCAAAATATTCAGTAATGGAATTTCTTTTACTGAATTCAAAACTTAGTACAAGCAAGTAGAATAAAAAGGAATTAATTTTAATTCGAATTACTTCAATTAGTAAAATTATTACTCACTTTTAGAGTGGATCTGTGGCATATATGAGTTTCTTGAGGTATGGCGATATGTATTACGCCGTCATTTCATATTCCAAACTGATTCTGATGTTATATTGAACCAACTGATAGATCATTAACACTAAATTCAAACCTTGCTACGAAAGTGAAATACAAAAAAAAAATTAAATTAGTCAAATAGTTACTGTTGGAGTGGATCTGCGACAAAAAAGATCTCTTGAGGTACGGCCGCCTGTGTTGTGTCGTCATTTTGGACTTACAGCGAATTTCTTGAATCAACTATTAGATCATCAACGCTAAATCTAAATCTTGATAAAATAAATATAATAGGAAAGGAATTCAATTGAAATCAAATTTCTTTAAGTGGAAAAATGTACTCTTAAAGAGGATTTGCTGCAAAGACGAGTTTGTATAGGTATGGTTACTAGTGTTGTGTTGTCATTTTGGATTTTCAATTGATTTTGGTGCTAGCTTGAATCAATTTATAGATCATAAATAGACACAATTTATTCTCTTGATGATTTGAGAGATAAGCCAACTAATACGCACCATTCTCACATCCTTTTATTTTTCTTTTGTTGGAAATCACGAAGAAGATTTCCAAATTGACCTAAGCAAGAGGGCAGTTGTTGTCCGTAATGAAAATATCATTAATTTCTCGATTAAGAGAGTGTTTTGGAGCTTATAAGTTTCGTAAATCAGCTTATATTTGATTTATCAATGCGTTCGATAATCACTCTAAGCGCTTACAAGCAAAAAATTGCCAAAAGTCATAAGTTGGGTTGTGTGACCAAGATTTTTAATACTTTATCCTGAATCAAAATTTTAGTTTTCAATACTTTTCCCAAAAAAAAAAAAAAAAACTCGTCCATGTGTATTATTCCTCCCTTTTTCTTACAAATAAACTTTTAAATTTATTTTTTTTAAATAAATTAAGGGTATTTTAGTTATTTTAACAAATAAATAGCTTATCATTATTTTTTTCACCAAACACATTAACTGCTTATTACATATTATTTCACTTCTATCCAGAGATTTAACTGCTTATTTATAAAATTATTTTAACACTAAAATAATACTTTTCAACATTTAAAACTTATAAACTATTTAATATTATCTAACATCTTTTTTGTGTCACGACCCCAACTTTCCTCCGTAGGATGTCGTGATGGTACCTACTATTTAAGACTAGGTAAGCCTAATACTTACTGAATAAATATCAAAATTCAACCAATAACTATTAAATATGAAAGAAAAATTTCTATACAAAGCCAACAATCCTAAAACTGGTAGTACAAGTCATAACCTACTGAGTTCGTTAGAAAATTTCTAAGTACAACTATTCTAGAATAGAGAAAAATGTACACAAATAAATTCTGAATGTGACTCCGAGGTCTGCGAACGCGACGGCAGGTATACCTTAAAGTCTTCACAGCAATATCTGAACCGTTATCTAACAATCTACAGACCCCGAAGTACCTGAATCTGCACAAAAATATACATAAGTGTAGTATGAGTACACCACGGTCGGTACTCAATAAGTATCAAGACTAACCTCGGTGGAGGTGATGGGGGTACAAGTCAAGAAACTCACTAGACAAAATAACATGTGCAGTATAGAAGTATAAAGCTAATAATGGAAAACAGAAATCAGTAAATAAAAACAAAATTAACATGTGATATAAACATTAAAGCAACAAGAACACCAAAAAATATCGTTGAAACCAAATAAGGAACACAGAGGACAACAAATTAATCAAGTTGTGCTAACACAAGATTCACAATGAAATCACCTCGTGATACCTCATCTCATAGTCACAAGTCATGGGTCTCAACCCATCATCATGTACTCACGATACCTCGTGCCCACATCTCAAATCACACATGTACGGACAACTCACGTGCCAATATCTCAATCCGCCCGGCATGATCGCATGCTCACATTCACAATCCGTCCGATGTGGTCATATGCTCACAATCACAACCTGCCTGCCATGATCACAGGCTCACAATTACAATCCCGCCCGGCATGGTCATAGGATCACAATCACAATCCGCTCGCATGGTCGCAGGCTCAATATCAACATGAAAACAGATAATACAAGAACACATAGGCATGATCAATAAATATCAAGTTCCATACTCCTGAGCTAGTATAAGTGACATGCTACGGTATATGCTTGGGAGAGTGTACTACTGCAACCCAAGTCAACAAGTAATATTAAAGACATCGAGTAGCTCATCGGGACAACAAAGCAAGTCACGTAAGGCGTATGAAAAACAAAATAAAAATCACACCATCACACGAAAATCACCAACATAATGTCTTCAAACCATCACATATCATCCCTGACATTGCCACCCTTGTCTCTTCGATAGCCACTCGTATCACTCCGTGTAATAGCCACCATTATCATTCCACTTTGATAATAAAATTTGCTACTATTATCTCTCCGATAACCACCTGTATCACTTTGTATAATAGCCATCCTTGTCACTCCGTCCGGATAACAACACAATAGCCACCCTTATCACTTCGTACATTCAACAACGGTGAAATGTCACCCTTATGCTCTGCATAACAACAACAATGAAATGCTATCCTTGTACTCCACATAACAACAATTGTGAAATGCCACCCTTATACTTCGCATAACAACAATAGTGAAATGCCACCCTTATACTCCGCATAACAACAACAGTGAAATGACACTCTTATACTCTGCATAGCAATAACAAAAAACACACAACAATTCACAAATGCTAACATTACAACAATACAGTGTATCAACTCGTAACACAAGTGCCCATAGGCCACAACATTTTCAAAGATCTAACAGTATCAATATTTTCACAATAAATACCCCCACAGCTCAAATACAATGTGCATAAAAATCTCAATAACAACAACAGGAATGGGAAAGTAACTCGACAAGGAACGACACCCCCTTTTTACACAACTTCAATTAAAATCGATTAGTGACTTTTGATAACATCAATTTCAAATAATTATTTAAGGATAAACTCAATAGTGAAAGTATTTTTATGAACTGGCAAACTTCGGCTCCTAGTTGTATGAATTAGGCTATAAATGAAAGAGATGGCATGAACTAGTACTACGTCTAAGTGCATGAGAATAACCCAGCAACAAAAGGGATATCAGGTACAACAACTTCAACTAAGAATAACTCCACAATAAAAGAAATCACATAATGATAAAAGTGATAACAACTTCATATAAAGCATATAAGAGCAAACTCGGCAAGTAAGGAATGTGACATGTAATGTCAACTTCAAATAAAGCATGTGATAATAGACATGACGAATAAAAGATACAACATGTGCCAACAATTTCAAATGAATACATGAAAGAAGCCTAAGAGTCTAAACCGATCAATTTTCACATATAAGCCTGAGTACGCACTTGTCATCGAGCTTACACGGCTTTCACATAGCATAAATAGCACAAATGACTCGAATCCTAAGGGGTAGTTCCCACACACAAAGTTAGGCAAGATACTTACCTCAAAGAAGCTAAACCGATGCTTTAAAATATCCTTCTCGTACGAAACAATCTCCGGAGGATTCAAATCTACCCAAAATAACTTAATATTCTCAAAGACAATCATAGGAAATAATTCCAGATAATAAATCTTTGTTCTTTAATGAAAATTTCACAACCCCATTTCCATTCTGTAGGATGTCGTGACAGCACCTAGTCTCTAAGACTAGGTAAGACTAATAATTTTGCAGAATAGCTGAATATTAAGCTGAACTCAAACCTTAATATCTGAAATAAATAAAACTGCAATTCAAAATAATTACAACTCCCAAAACCCGGTAGTAATAAGTCACAAGCTCTAAGAGGAATATTAAATATCTTTATACATCAGAGTCTAATGATAATAAGGGAAAAAACATCATAAAGATAGAGGGGTACTCCGAGGTCTGCGGACGCTGGTAGATATACCTTGAAATCTCCACGCATAGGCTAACTCACTAGTACCTGGTCTGGAAGGAAGTACCTGGATCTGCACAAAAAAATATGCAGAAGCATAGTATGAGTACACAATAACAGTACCAAGTAAGTGTCAAACCTAACCTTGATAGAGTTGTAATGAGGTCATGTCAGGGCCCTACTGAAAATAATAGAAAAAACATGGCAGGAGATATAATAATGTGATGAATGATAGAGAGTGAAACAATAGAAATTCACATAATATAACAACGCAGAATTCAAGAAGACAAGTACAACACGTAAGGAGGCAATAATCTTACTAGTTAAGAATGACAACAATAACAATAACAATAACAATAACAATAACAATAACAATAACAACAACAATACAACAAATAGAGGTAAACAATAGGGACACTCCCAAGGTACCACCTCGTAGTCCTAAAAGTAAATATCTCATAACGGTAAAGCAGAAACATCGTGCACACAATGATAACCCCATGGCAAAAACCTCATGCCATGATAACACTCTGCGGCAGAAATCTCGTGCAAACAATAACACTCAGCACGACAGAAACCTCGTGCCACAATAACCCTCTGTACGACAGAAACCTCGTGCCACAATAACACCCCGCACGAAAGAAACATCATGCCACAACCAAACAGTTATCTCAATAATATCACGAAAATAACACATAACAAATGGAACAATGAAATTACAAGCAAAGAATCCTATACAGTTAAATAATGGATACGAAATCAAAGAAAACGGGTAATTCGACTAAGCATATTATACAAAGTGCAAGTAAGAGACAAGACACGTAGACATGTGACAGTAGGCTAAACATGGTGACTACACGTGCTAGAGTAACTCAATTAAGGAAATAAAGAGGAACTACTCAACAAAAACCGGATTTTCAAAATTTATCCCGAGTACGCACTCATCACCTCGCGTACACGGCCACGTATTGCAAATACCGTAGCAGTACCAAATCCTAAGGGTAATTTTCCCCACACAAGGTTAGACAAGTCACTTACCTCAAACCTCACTCAATCAGTTAATAAGAAGGTCTTTCCCTCGACTTTCCGACTCTGAACGACTCAAATCTAGCCAAAAATAATTACATACTATAAATATAACTATAAGAAACTAATCTAAATAATGAAATTATGAATTTAGCAAAGAATTAGAAAAATCTCCCCAAAAAAGTCAACCCGGGCCCACGTCTCGAAATCGGGTAAAAGTAACAAAATCTGAACACTCATTCGACCACGAGTCCACTCATACCAAAATTACTCAAATTCGATACCAAATTCTCAATCAAAATCCCAAAATTCGGTTTAAGAACTCAACACCTTTCCCCCCAATTTCTCAGCCCAAATCTTTAATTAAACGAAGAAATTAATGATAGATTAATGGAATATAATAAAAAATGAGTCGAGATTCCTCACCCAAATGTATCCTCTAAAAGTCTCTCAATATTTCGCCTCAATCCGAGCTCTCTAAGTCCAAAAATGCAGAATGAAATCAAACTCTCGAACTTAGCCTTTTTTGCCCAGTTAAACCGCTTCTGTGAGGCCTTAGACGCATCTGTGGATCCACACCTGCGGAATTTCCATTGCAGGTGCGGCCATCACTTAGGCCCCTGAAAACTCTCTTCTACGACACCCTAAGAGCACATGCGCTTCTGCGAAGGGACAACCGCATTTGCGCTTCCACTTTTATGCACTGGCCGCACTTGCGGTCCCTGCTAGCTTGACTCACTCACGCTTCTGTGGCTCGATGACCGCTTCTACGGTGCCACTAACTTCACATGCGGTCCCTGATAACCTGACTCACTCACGCTTCTGCGGGCTCGATGGCTGCTTCTGTGCAATTGCACCAGACACAACAATGCTTCATCTTCCCCACAAGTCCAATATTATTTCAGATTCAATCCACACACCCGGGGGCTCCAAAACCCCGTCCGAATATACCAAAAAGTCCTATAACATTATACGAACTTAGTCGAGCCTTAGAATCACATCAAATAATGCTAAAAACACGAATTACGCATCGGTTCAAGCCTAATGAACTTTAGAACTTTAAGCTTCTACATCTGATGCCGAAACCTATCAAATCAAGTCCGATTGACCTAAGATTTTGCACACAAGTCATAATTGACATTACGGACCTACTCCAACTTCCAAAATTAGAATTCGACCCGATATCAAAAATTTCACTACTGCTCAAAAATTCCAAAAATCATCCAACTTTTTCCATTTGACGCCGAAATGACATACGGACCTCCAAATCAACATCCAGACATGCTCACAAGAACAAAATCACCCTATAGAGCTATTGGGACAGTGAAACACCATTTCGGAGTCGTCTTCACATAATTCAAACTACTATCAGTTCCTAGGACTTAAACTTCCAATTTAGGGACTATGCGTCCTATTTCACTCTGAAATCAAAAACCAAACCTCCCGGCAAGTAACGTAACCACATAATAAAGTAGAGGGAGAAATAAATAAGGGTTCGTGGCTAATACTCTCAAAATTACCGGCCGGGTCGTTACATCCTTCCTCTTTAAAACAAACATTCGTCCTCGAACGAGCATAAAGACATACCTGAAGAGGTGAAAAGATGAGGATAACAACTATGCATATCATGGTCGGTCTCCCAAGTCGGCTCATCTACCGGATGACCCTTTCACTAAACCTTCACTGAAACAATTTTCTTCGACCTCAACTTTTGAACCTGCCTATCCTAAATGGCCACCGACTCCTTAACATAAGATAGATCCTTGTCTAACTAGCCTAAGAAGTCTAACACATGGGACGGATGCCGTGATACTTCCGGAGCATGGAAACATGGAACACTGGATGAACTACAGAGACTAGGTGGTAGTGCAAGTCTGTAGGCCACATCTCCAGCCCTCTCAAGGATCTCAAAAGCATGATATACCTATGGTCAACTTTCCCTTCTTTTCGAACCTCATAACACCCTTCATAGGCGAAACCCGGAGCAAGACCCGCTCCTCAACCACGAAAGCAACGTCGCGAGCCTTTCGATCCGCATAACTCTTCTGTCTGGATTGAGCCGTATAAAGTCGATCCTGAATCAATTTAACCTTTTCCAAAGCATCCTAAACCAAATCTGTACCCAATAGCCTAGCCTCACCCGACTCAAATTAATCCATCGGAGAACGGAACCGCCTACCATACAAAGCCTCATACGCTGTCATCTGGATGTTCGACTAGTAACTGTTGTTGTAGGCAAACTCCGCAAGTGGCAAGAACTGATCCTAAGAACCCCTAAAATCCATCACACATGCACGAAGCATATCCTCCAATATCTGAATAGTGCGCTCGGCCTATCCATCCGTCTGAGGGTGAAATGTTATATTCAACTCCACCACCGTGCTCAACTCATGTTGTTCGACTTTCTAGAACTGCAATGTAAACTGTGTACTCCTATCAAAGATGATAGATATCAGCACGCCATGAAGTCTGAAAATCTCGCGAATATAAACCTGATCCAGCTACTCTGAAGAATAGTAGTAACCACAAGAATGAAATGAGTTGACTTGGCCAATCTATCCACAATCACCCATACTGCATCGAACTTACTCCGAGTCTGTGGGAGCCCAACAACAAAATCCATAGTGATCCGCTCCCATTTGAACTCTGGAATGTCTAACTTCTGAAGTAATCCACCTAGCCGCTGATGCTCATACTTCACTTGATGACAATTTAGGCACCAAGCTACATATTCCACTATGTCCTTCTTCATCCGCCTCCACCAGTAGTGTTGCCTCAAGTCGTGATACATCTTCGCGATACCTGGATGAATGGACTATCGTGAACTGTGAGCCTCTTAGATAATCAACTCATGCAAGCCATCTACATTGAGCACACATAGCCTTCCTTGCATCCATAATACACCATCCTCTCTAATAGTGACCTCATTGGCACCGCGTGCTGAACCGTGTCCTTGAGGACAAACAGATGGGGGTCATCATACTGATGCTTCCTAATACAATCATAAAGAGAATACTGAGAAACCACACAAGCCAACACTCAGCTCAGCTCGGAAATATCCAATCTGATAAACTGGTTGGCTAAAGCCTGAACATCGGCCTCTCTGCTGCCGGTAGATATGCTAAGCTGCCCAAACTCTCCACTTGTGACTCAAGGCATCGGCCACCATATTGGCCTTCCCAGGATAATAGAGAATGGTGATGTCATAGTCCTTAAGCAACTCTAACCACCTCCGTTGCAACAAGTTAAGATCCTTCTGTTTAAACAGATGTTTTAGACTCCGGTGATTGTGTAGCCCTCACAAGGGATACCATACAAATCGTGATGCCAGATCTTCAAGGCATGAACAATAGCTGCTAAATCGAGGCTGTGGACAGTATAGTTCTTCTCATGTACCTTCAACTGTATAGACGTGCAGGTAATCACCCTATCGTCCTGCATCAACACAGTGCCGAGACTAATGCGCGACACATCACAGTACACCGTATGGGACCCCAAACCAGTAGGTAATACCAATACTGGGACGGTAGTCAAAGCAGTCTTGAGCTTTTGGAAGCTCTCCTCATACTCCTCGGTCCACCTGAACGGAGCACCCTTCTGATTCAACCTGGTCATAAGTGCTGCAATAGACAAGAAACCCTCTACAAATCGGCGGTAATACCCCACCAAGCCAATAAAACTCCAGATCTCCGTAGCTGAGGACCATCTGGGCTAACTCTGCACTACCTCAATCTTCTTTAGATCTACCTTGATCCCCTCAATCGATACTATATGACTCAAAAATTCTAAATCTAGCCAAAATTCACACTTTGAAAAATTTGCATATAACTTCTTTTCCCTCAAGGTTTGAAGCACAGTCCTCAGGTGCTGCTCATGAATTCCACCAGAATGTAGTCAATGAAACAATGATGAATGAGTAAAGATAGGGCTAAAATATATTGTTCATCAAGTGCATAAATGTTTTTGGGGCATTGGTCAACATAAAAGACATCACAAGGAACTCGTAATGACCATACCAAGTCCTGAAAGCAATCTTCGGGATATCTGGCTCCCAATTCTTCAACTGATGATAGCCTGAATGCAAGTCGATCTTAGAGAACACCCTGAAGCTGATCAAATAGGCCATCAATACCAGGCAATAGATACATGTTCTTCGTTATAACCTTGTTCAACTGCGATAATCAATACACATTCGCATGGAACCATCCTTCTTCTTTACAAATAAGACTGGAGCAACCCAAGGTGAAACACTAGGCCGAATGAATTCCTTATCAAGCAACTCTTGCAACTGCCTCTTTGACTCTTCCAACTCTGTTGGGGCCATGCAATAGCGTGGAATAGAAATAGATTGAGTGCCCGATCACAAATCAATACCAAAGTCGATATCTCTATTGGGCAGCATGACCGGAAGATCCGCCAAAAATACATCTGGATAATCCCTCATGTCACGCCCGAGCCTGGGGGCGAGACCGGCACCCAGTGCCTCACCTATCCTTGCATACCACTTGCGACTAAGAGACTCTGGACATGTAATGTCATACTTTGGCCATGGGCCACATTGAAAGATAATGTGCGATGTAAAATATAAAACTAAATAGAGACTAACGTTGACTAAATGTCAACATAAAGCTGAGTCGTCAAGGCCGTCCTAATTACTACAACTGACAAGCCCAATATATTGCACTAACTGATAGGATATATCTACAAGTCTCTACTGATAGATGTACTGTAATCGGAACAGGGCCCCAACTTACCCTTAACCTATCTACATATATACATAAGATGTACACCAAACTGCTAGACCCGATAACTCCAAAAGACGGGGAGCTTACCAATAAGGCTAAACTCAGGCAAACACCTACTGAGGAGGTCTACCCGTCTGTATGTCCGAACCTGCACGCATGAAATGCAGCGCCCTCAGAAAGGGACGTCAATATGAAATAATGTACCGAGTATGTCAGGCAATATATTGAAAGCTGAAACTGAACTGATAACTTGAACATATGATTGGTTGTTGATGCTGACCCAATTTTCTCAATATAATAAGTAAAATAGTTGTTCAGCCCTATATATATATAAAACTGCCGTAGTAGGCTCGCTCATAGGCACTCGGTCATACTAGGCTCTATATCTCGGCCAACTGGGCTCGCTCATAGGCGCTCAACTACAGTATGCTTGGTGTATAACTTACCATCTGATCGGAGGTTGCTCAATAGGGGCCTATCCATCTATTATAGCTCGATGGTAATGAAAATACTCTAATACTGTATATATAAACTCTCCGCTCTCTTGACTGGAAGAAGAAAATATACAATTAAATATGAAGTCCCGATAAGGAAAATATTATAATTTACAAAACTAGGAAAATATACGTAATTTACGGGACTATTAAAATATACGTAAATTTTGGGATATGAATTTTTCTTTATGCCTCGTTATCAAACTTGCGTAATGACGAGATCATGCAAAATGAAGGAATATCTTAGCCTTAACACACCTGGAGTAGAAAGAAATTCGTATGATATCCTTGAAAAAATAATACACCGTACTCCCTTCGAACCGCAAAATTTTACGTTGCTAAATCTTGTTGGAATCGTTGAAACTGTGGAAGATTTATACTACTACAAGATAATCACGTTACTAATGACTAAAATCTGATTTCAACGTTCTTTGAGAATGATATTTGAAAGAACTTTTATGAGTCACTAACGATGTCCTCCTCTATTAGTGCCTTATTAAAAGTCTTTGCAAGAATTGTAAAAGGATTTGGTTTTGAAAGTCTTAAGGTATTGAGGTGTCTTGCAATTGAATTGTCAAGATGCCACCTATCCTAACATGACCATGAGTCACATAATTGCTAGTGTCTTGGTGCCACATGAGGTGGGTTGGGGTATTTTTAATCTTTATCACTTATTAGGTAATTAGGTAATGTCCTGTTTCTCGTTATTTATCAATTACCCGCATAATTAAAAATTATCTCAAATTACTTAAAATTCTATTTATTTTTAATATACTTTATACATTATACTACTGTGTTCATATAGTACTTTGTATGGTAATAGTCCATAAATATCGGGTATTATCACATGATCCGTATTTTATCCCAAATTGGACATTTTCAACGAAACTAGTTTTCTCTAATTCGTGCATCCTTTATCCTTCATAATACTTATTTATCGCTTGTTATAAATAGCGTAAATATATTAACAACAACATAATCTCATCCTCGAGTCTATGTCAATTCACTAAAGACGAAACTTTTACGTACGAAAAACGCAAGATGTAACATCCTTCCCCCTTAGAAACATTTGTCCTCGAATGTCTATTCTAATACTTTGGGAAAAATTGTCGGAGCCTCTTTTTTACATTAGACTAAAACCAACCTGTACGCAGCCAGAAAACTTACTATACATGCCACACATGGCCACTACCTATAAATAGCAACACTTGGATCCACACAGCTGTCCATTATAAATTCTGAGAGTTAAAAAATGAGAGCTTACCTCATGACCTATTGTCCTGAGAGTTTATACCCTCGAGTCATATCTTTAGTTTGAAATAGGTGGGGGTATTTAGACTTTATTTCTTCCTCTTCTTCACACGTCATCTCTTCCACCTTCTTACTTCTCCATAAAACCTTCACGGATGCTCTCTCCTTATTTCGTAGCTTGCCGATTTGTCGATCTAGGATGGCAACCGGAATTTTCTCGTATGACAAGTCCTCTGTAATCTGTACATCATCTGTGGGCACCATTTGGGTAGGATTGCCAATGTACTTTCGTAACATAGATACGTGAAAAATGGATGAACAGACTCCAATTCTGAGGGCAATTCTAACTTATAAGCTACTTGGCCCACTCTCTGAATGATCATATAAGGCCCAATATACCGTGGGATAAGCTTGCCTTTCTTGCCAAACCTCATCACACCTTTCATAGGTGACACCTTTAAGAATACCCAGTCATTAACCCCAAACTCTAAATCTCATCGCCGCACGTCAGAATATGACTTCTGACGACTTTGAGCTGTCAATATTCGCTCTCGGATAAGCTTTACTTTTTCTATGGCCTGCTGAACCAAGTCTAGCCCATGTAACCCATGTGAGCACGTGATTTTTGCCTCATATGAGATTTATTCCCAAAATTTCAAAATAAATAGTTTTGCATTGTGTGT